>SNQJ01S0080862.1:20705-39972 GCA_010110895.2 Picea sitchensis | reverse complement strand
CATGAAATCCAAAGGCTGAAGGCATTGAAAGCATTTCCCCCCAAGATTCTATCCATCCAACGACATAGGAGGATGAAAAGAAGCTTCAAATACTATATGTAACAAAGTACTTGAATCAAACAGAGAGGGGGAAAACACACATGAACAAGAACTATGCTCGAGAATCCAGGTTCAATCCCTAGACCTCTGTTTCATTTTTTAATGAGCTTGACACAGAAACATGAACTATGATTGTAACCTCTGTTTCATTTTTTAATGAGGTTTCCACAGAGACAGAAAACTATCCTCACAGTTGGTTTCATTTTTTAATGAGCTTAAAATCAGAAAATCATGCTCAAAGCTGGTTTCATTTATTAATGAGCTTGAAATCAGAAAACTATGCTCAAATTTGGTTTCATTTTTTAGTGATCTTGAAATAAGAAAACTGTGCTCAAATCTCTCTTCTTGATCATGGCTTCCAAGAGGACAGTGCTCTGGAAGGACACCATGTCAAGGGACAAAACTCGGTCATGGCTTACAAGAGATCTTCACTGGACGAAAGAACAACACTCTGGAAGGACACCATGTCAAGGGTCACGATAGGAGTAAGGAGATCAAGCTCTAAATACCCTATCGAAGAGATAACCATGTCAAATATCATATCTAGGTAAGAAGATACTGATATTACAGTGAAAGGCTCATCTGCATCGTCAGTTTAAGGCATGGGAGACAATGCCACATAATTGACCTGTGGTGGGGGAAATGCTGTATGCATATAAGAACCATTTAGGGAGGTCATCTAGTCAGGACCGATGAATTAAAGTTGATCAATAGTCACAATTATTCCATCGTGAGGGAAAGATATCACATGAAAAAGAGTGGACATAATAGCTTTCATGGCATAGACATAATCCCGCCCAAGGAGTAAAAAAAAATCTAAGGGGTCTTGGACTACCATAACATCAATAAAGTTAAGCGCACTTGAGCCAGAGGCGTCTTGAGATGGGTGACCACCTGTGAAGTCCTGGTTACCGGGTGCAAGCCCTGAAAGTGATGATTGATGCTATGTGATTCATTTCATTGGTTTCAATATCATTTCTTCACCCCTGTGAGCATCACCCGATGCAATGAGTGCTAAGTGGACTATTCAAATCATGAGAATTATTGGTCAGTTGTGACTAATACTCATGAATATGGGTCATATATTAATGACTTACACTACGCAGTTAATCCCGAAAATAATATCAAAAGACAATTTTCCTGCCCAAAGTTACAGGAAACTGAGGAAGGGTCCATAAAGGTTGACTGGTTCTTCTGTTAAAAGCTAACATATTCTGCGTAATCGGTGCAAGCTGAGGACAACCCAAATCTTTCCAAGCAATAGAGGACAAAATATTAACGAACACACCTTCATCTATCAACGTCTGAGGAATGTCCCGACCATAAACCTGTACTGTAATATGGAAACGAATGTGAGAGGGAAGACGAGGTCCAATCAACACACCCCAATTAAAAAGGATGGCCTCATTACTTGGAGGAAGTTCCACGGGAGAAGGAGGAATTCCCCCCGACACGGTAGATTCTGTATCAATGAGAAAAACATGGGCAATATCAGGTTTACTCTCTAGGAGGAGAGTAGGATCGACTGATAATGAAATCAAATCGACTACTTGGGTTTCATTCTCCAAGGGGAGAATGGGGTCGACAGGTGGAAACATATCGACTACTTGGGTTGCACTCTCTAACGAGAGAGTGGGATCGACCGATGATGGGATCAGATCAACCACTTGATTTGCAATCTCTAACAGGAGAGTGGGATTGATAAAGGATGGGATCGGGTCGACCACTTGGTCAACTGGTTCAACTAAGGACATGACCAGATTGACTACATGATCAACCAGACTAATCGATGAAGGGATCAGATTGATCATTCCATCAACTATAGGTGGGTCGAGAGTAAGCTTGCAATAAGCACCTGGAAGTTGAGGCTGGGAAACAATCAGGTCTTCCAGTAATTTCGAGGCTTCATCCATACGAGGGAAAATGTGAGTTAGATGACTCGCTTTGCATAACATACACATGAACTTGACTCTACTTTTATTTTTCCCAATTGTATTATGACTAGTTGACGGGAGGTCATCAATATGTTGTTCAGAGGTCGATGACATGGGTTGGAGAGGTTGTGTAGACCATGCTTCGATAACCTTGGATAGACCAGGGAAATCCTTAAGAAGATGGATACCCTTACAAAGCCTTCAAGGGTACTTGGGCTTCCGGGTTTTTTGGATGATCTTGGCATCATCAACACTCCCAACACAATTAACAATAACTGGTTTCTTTCCAACATGTCCGATAGTGGTTGGAAGTTTGGACCCTTGTTTATTTTTATTCTTCTTATTCTTCCATTTCTTCTTCTTCTTATCCACCGAGTTACTAGCTTTAGAGATTTCACTCAGCGAAGAAGATGAAATGGAATAATACCTTGCAAGTGAAAGGACAAGAATATCTTACTGGTGAAGAAGGTTAAGGATCAACATGAGGTTGATTTTCTTGGGGGGAAGTTCTTACAAATGAAGTACTGACTGCATTTGGGACTATCTGAGTGGAAAACAACCATACCGGTAATCCAATTGTGAGACTTGGAAGGCTCAAAGTAGCGATGTGAGGAGGACCAATGTTTCTGTAAGAAGGAAAAACAAAAGGTTCCCCTGGAGCAGAGGTTCCTTCATTGGTCATTCTGGGAACTGACATCATTAAAAACAAAAATCCAACCTAGAGTCCACTAGGGAAAACAAACAACACACGCTAAAAATCTAGTAAGCAAGCAAGCACACAAAGCCTTCTCACAATGAGCACACTAGTTGGTGATGAAATCCAATGTCGCGGGAACAAAGTAAGAGGGGGCTGAGATAGAGCGGGTGGAAAAGTTACGTTGACAACCTGCTTAATGGACTTACACCCTGGTGCAAGCTTCCACACATAAACGTGGGTATACCCTCCAAGGAGCCCGAGTGAGTTTGGCCAACGTTGATTCCAGGTACTGTGAAGACTTTCCCCTCCACAGTCACCTCGTGTAAAGAACCTAAAGAGATAGGACACTAAGGTTAGCAACTGCAACAGTGATTCTTGGGGAAACAGTCGACAGTCCGATCCACACGTAAGGGCAAGGTATCTAGCCCGAAATCAACTCAAAAGGCTTCCACTCATCATTGTGGGTATACCTTTCAAGAAATCCCCATAATACGCACAATCTCTACACCAATACCAACACAGAATGGTGAGTAACTCTGCCAGTCTTAATGCGACCTCGTGATTGACCCTTGTGTTAGAAGGGCTTCCCAGGACAAAATGTAGCATGTGGATTTCACCGCTCCATAACGCAAGATTCTATGTTTGTTTGCAGCTTTGGAAAGTTATCTTTCACACCTATTCCAAATCCCTACAACTAATCTAATGTAGGGTTGCTACCAGAAAATATAAAAATTTCTAATCAATTTTTATAAGCGCTCTATTTTTAAGGCTGTTGTTACTCAAGAGGAAAATGGCATTGACTAAATGATGTTTTGATCGACTCTAAACAATGCAAAGAAATGAGAATGCAAATATTTCACTTTGATGAAAGCTATAATACGAGAAGGAGAAAACGTTTATCTTTCCCAAAATTTTATTAAACTCATCAATATCAAGATTCTCAAGAAATGAGCAAAAGAGACTGTACACCAATACATGATTCTTGGAATTGTTTTTAGAAATCAAGACCAAAAAATGCCAAAAATCATGCAATTTCGCTACTTCAAATGCAAAGATGCCCCCAATCTAATATAAAGCAAGAAATCACTTTTTTGTTTCAAATATAGCTAAAAGAAATAACAAATCTTTATAAAACAAAACAACCCAATTGTTTTTTCTCTTTTAACCCAAACTATTCAATAAAAGAAAAAGTTCTTTCACCAAACAATTCTAAAGAAAAACAAGGCTTTGTAACTGAAAGACACTCAAAGGAAGAGAACAAATCTTTCAAAAGAAAACAAATCAAATATGACTAGAATCAATTTCAAAGCTGTCAAGCAGACTATAAACATATCATAATCAAACCAAAAAATTCACCCTAAAACCAAATCCAAGATMTGGGTAAGGAAAAACCATCAAAAATAAAAAAAATTCACAATCRCCGCAGGCTGTAGACTAACACAGTGCGTCGATTCCTGATTTTCGYAGGCCAGAGAAMCAATACAGTGCAKAAACGCYGCACTKTGTCAAAAAKKTAGGGTGCAAAAACCAAATATCACCGCACTGTCCCTTAAAGCAGGGTGCAGAAATCAAAGTAAAAATGAAAAAATAAAAAGTAAGAAGGTTTTTCTAGTGAACTTAAATAGTCAAAGAGTCAATTTAGATCTCCTAGTGAMTCAGAAAATAGAACCCAGGCAATCAAAGCAAGAAATCAAGACAAACTAGGAAACCAATCCCTTCCCCAGCGGAGTCGCCGATTTTGTTATTGGATAAATCGGTGAATGCAGACATAAACTGATCTCCCTAGATCCACCTAGATCTAGAACAAAACAAGACATGACATGGCGCTTTCCCTAAGCTCTAATCATTGAATTTACTATCAAACAAGAGATGAATGACATACCTTTGAATATCACTTCCTTATATCTTTGTTGTCCTCACTCTACTCTGGTGCTCTTGTGATATTGGATCTGCAATGACACAAACCAACCAAAGTGAAAGAAACAATAGTATACTCAATGAAAGCTTATACATGTGATCAAGGAGTGATGTAATAAAATGAGAATGATTTTATGAGAAAGAAACATGCCACTGTATTATATAATGTCGAAGAAAGATACAACCAGATGCCTTGATGTTGTCAGGTTCCTTCCAACAGTTCCTTGTTGTTACACGTCAATATTACTCAATTGGATAAGTGTCACATGTTCCTCTCAATTGTCGTAAGTGTCACATGTTCCTTACAACTGTCGCAAGTGTCGCAAACATCAAACAAAGTGTACTTCCATGATGACGACACCAAGGAGGCACTTAGAATACCTTAGAAACTTGATTTGGAGGAAGGAGAATGATCAACTGAAGTCAAGAATCTCTTGCCACCTGAAAGGAGCTCTAAAACTAGGGTTTTGAGAGAGAGCGCTCCCCTATGGCACCCTTAGGATCACTGACGCTCCCCTATAAGGTATTAGGGAGAGTTATAACAACAAAATTCCCCTCTGAAGGAGCACTACCCATCTCTAGAGCACTGGCACTCCCCTTGAGCCTCCTAGGGAGCGTTATAATGCCCTGATGCTCCTTTTGAGGGAGCACTGTCTAATCTGGGCAGTGGTTGGCCCGTTGAGGAGAATAAGGGGAGGATATTTCAAGTTTGGAAAGCAATTGCATTCAAATTCTTGGTTCAATCAGGAGATCCCTGATCTAAGGAGGGAATTCCTCAACCTACCTTAAAGATACCTCAAGAGGATAAGCCTCTCTTGACCTATATAAGCAGGCTCTATGATGGTGAAAGGGGGGAAGAATTGATAGCATGAAACCTATGATCTCATAGGAAACACACAGTGAATTGGAGGGGAGTAATCATTGAAGCTAATGTCGTTCGGATCGTGGATCTTTTGAGCAAGGGTTAGACAAAGGGTACTTGACGAAGCTGTCACATTCACATCTACGATTGTAAGTAACTGCTGTCATTGTTCTCAATTAATATGACACGCTTGGCCTGTTTCTTTCTAGTTTGTGTTTGATCTTACATAAACTTATCTCTGGTAGATAGATCTATTTTCAAGCTAATATCAATAGAGTAGGAAGTGGTCGTACTTTGTTTGTCTACAGGGCTCGTCGAGGAGCGAAAGATTGGAGCTCAACTGGGAGTGTGCAGGGACAAACATTGATAAAGAGGTACTTTTGTTCTCCTTCCTCCTCATGCATTAGTTTGTATAGGTTTGAAAGGAAGTCAGTGTCCACATTAAGCACTTTCTGTCTTAGAGTTAAGGGTCTAGCTCTTTGAGGGAATCTACCTGTCTGCAGGGAGATTTTCCTACAACACTTGCTTCACACACACTTCTAATCCACGGATTCTGAGACTATAGATCTGATAGCTACTCACAATCTATCTTGACAAAGCAAATCTCAAAACCAACATATAAGCTCCAAAAACTCCAAGCTACAAAACTCAATAACATGCCAATCTAACCAACTTTCTCCACGAGAACTCCTCTCCTTTTATAAGTTAAAGAGGATAAGGTGAGGAGGTTAGGATGATCCCACTAAATCATGAAAGCGAATAAGATCCAAACCGTTCGTAGGCCACCTCACCATAGAAGTTTATCCTTCTAGAAGCATCAAGAAGACACTTGTTTTTCCCACATACAGGAATTTCCGCACCCTAGCTATAGAGCAACTTGCGAAAACTCCACAACCTAGCTATAGATCAAGGTGTGGAAATGAGGCATTTTCACACCCTGTGTATAGTGCAACCTATAGAAATCCTCCTTAATAGGGTTTTTACAAAGGAAAATACAACTTCTTCTCTCATGGAAAGTTCTTCTCCCTTCTTTCTTCAGGAATTCAGGCCACTAACCCCTCTCAAGGAAATGGATAGGTTTACATCATTAACGGTCATAAGGGTGACGAAAATAATGTGTAACAACTGTAACTAGCACTATCACTGCTACTGTCACTTTCACTACCACTATTGAGACCTAAGTCTACACCCCTGCCCCTCCTGCCTCATTTTCCATATAGCTTCCTGAAAATCATTCCCCTTTTGGTTGGTTGAGTCAATTTCCCTCTCTAAATGACTTGGTTTCTATCATTTTCTTTCTTGATTGAGTCTTTGCACAAATTGTTTCTATTTTCTTGAAAGATAATTGCATGTTTGGTTTGCATTTGAAATACTTGTCATCACATTTTCCACTAATTGAGCATGCAACAGGTCCACCAAGTATTTTGTGTGCGCAAGAGACATCCATGTCCACCAAGTCCTTTGTATGCGCAATAAGCTTCCACTTAAAAACACAACAATTCAGAAGGAGTCAATTTTGGGCTCAGATTGTGGGAAAAGACAGGATAAAATTGCAACAGTGGAGATCCAATAGGCCACTCAGATCAAATACTTTCGTGCATTCAAGGTTTCAACATCGCATGAGGATTAACAACAAGAAAAAATCTCCGAAGAGACGAAGTGCTGAAGTTCCGAAGCCCCGAAGTGGCGTAACCACGAACTGACACGTAACTCTGGGAGGTCAGTCATTCGTGAGGTATCCATACTCAACATAAAGAATCCTGAACCTCGAAGGGATGAAGTCCCAAAATCCTAAATTTTTAATGGTAAAAATGTCTTAATTTAGGATCAATCAACAATAATCATGAATTAATGACTACGTGAGATTGTAACTTCGGGAGATTCCAACCTAGAGCAAACAAAAATTTCCGAAGTGCTGAGGCACCTAAAGGTTGACATGTCAGCTCCAAGAGATTATCATTCCGAGGGTTTTTAATTCATAACAAACACAGACCTTCGAATCCCCGAGGCACTAGAGCCCCCAAAGTCCCAAAATATTTAAATGCTAAACACAACTTAATTCCAGGTTAATTAGTGATAAGCACTGGCTAAGAACTTCGCGAGATCAACCCTCCGAGAGATCTTCACACTTATCACTCCAAAGCTCTCGAACCTCATAGAGACAGAGCCATGTGACATACATCAATTGAGACGCATGGCACTCTCCTATCATGACACATGACACTCATTTCAAGCATATTTGGGTTTGTCATTTGTACTATTTCGAGTGACACGTGTCACCCTTATTTATGTGACACGTCAACAATATGATGTCAGGCCACCACGTCACTCCGAGACTTTGGCACTCTAGGGGATTTAACTCAAAATGAACAAATTTATCCCACCTTTGAAGTTCCAAAGCCTTGAACAACCCCTGAATTTCCATGTCACTCCACAACATTGTAACTCAGGGAGATTCTCAAACTCAACATTCACAGCTCCTGAACCCCCAAATTGATGAAGTGCCGAAACACCAAATGTTTAAGGATAAATCCTGGGTTAATTAGCAATAAGTGGTAGTTAATGACTCCAGGAGTCCGGGCCTCCAGGAGATATGAATATTTTGCGCTCCAAAGCCCCCGAACGCTAGATTTCCGAAGTGGCTCACCCACATTTATTGCACATTTTGAAATGTTTAAAAAGGGGGTGCCAAACCAGAATTGGGGAAAATACACGTCCAAAATGCAGAAAGAATATCAGAGACTCCAGAAAGCGCTAGATGACTTGCTTATTTCCTCCAGGGGATAAGTATGGGAAAAACACTGCCAACATATTCAGTTATCCAGTGGCCCCAAACAATGCGCATGCATGCCAATGCTCAATGAAGAACTCATTTCTGTCACTCCTAGTCATTTTCTGTCAAATCTTAGTTCATTCCAGTGCATGCATCATTCCAGTTTCATTGCTAGTAGCAATTTTTCATTGTTTAGTTCAAGACTCTTTTAGTTGAAGGCATGATAAGTGGTATTTTATGTGTGATAAGAACCACTCTTTTTGATTAAGTCAAGTGTGAAATATACATTACTATACTCCAACAGTTTCTAGTTAATTTAATAAGTTGTTTTACAACTGGTAGTGTAGAGTGAAGTCTCAGTCCTAGATGGACGAGAGCCTCTACAACTCTGATAAATATGCAATTTTTGTATGTTTTGAGGGTAGATATTTTGGGAGAAGAAGATCAATACAACAACTGGTTGGACCCATTCTACGCATGGATTAAATCTCTCTACCTGGTGAAGATACTATTGATGATAATGTGTTTGTGTCCAAATTCGTATGTGTTTCTTATCTTGAATACAATTTTGATTTGTGCGAAGTACATTTCTTTTCCTTCAACTACTGTATAACTTGTCGTTATCAATATGCAATCTGTGATAACAACTATGCTTTTATGAAGATTTGTTTTTGTTGCAACTTGTGGAAATAACCATTTTTTTGGTACATGTTTAATGCTTGAAATGACATTTTAAGACTTAAACTTTTGGCAGCATATTGTTCATTTAATGGTTTGTTGTTTTTCTTTGTTTCTTACATTTACTCTCTCACTTGTTTGTCCTTAGTGTGCCACCATCCAAGGAGGACCCTCTTCCATGTCATTTGGCCAACCAAACCATGCTCATGTATTGGTAAACCAACCCTCTAACTGACCGATAAATAAAAAAACCAACCATTCATAACGTGAGGTGGCCTAGATTTTCCCTTTAGCAGTTGGGTGCTGACTTTAGGAACAACAACCATTGTCACATCAACCTATAACATATTAACCTGTAACTGTATCCAACTTGTCACTGCTAACCTCTCACTATATACAACTTGTCCAACCTGCCACTGTCACCGATACTCTACCAGATCCTCTCACATGGATAATATACCAAGGATACCTCTCAACAAGATGTCCAACATCACCAACACATGCCTCTATCAAGCATATACCAAGATCACCAAAATACCATCACAAGATATGTGTCTCAACCATGTACCAAAGAACGTACTAAACCATCAACATGTACCATAACCTGTACCACAACATGTACCACAACATGTACCAAAACTATACCAAATCATGCATCAATCATGTACCAAAACCTGTACCATACCATGTACCAAACCTATACCAAATTAGGCATCAACCAAAACCTGTGCCATACCATGTGCCAACACCATATAGTGCATCAAATATGTATCTCACCATGCATCAATGTCACCAAGGAATGCCTCATACATATACCAAAAATGTATCTCAAACAATGTGCCCAATATCCAAGATGCTCCTCAAACCATGTGCCTAAACCATATACCATATCACTCATGATATGTATCAGTTATGCCATACACCATGTAACATAAGATATAATCAATGAAGTGCCTAAAAAAAGTAACAAAAAACCATGATCATATACAAATTATATGCCTCAACCATGCACCTAATATGTGCCTCAAGCATGTGCCAATGCCTCAACAATATACCAAAGACTTGCCTCAAGCATGCACCATAACATCATCAACATGTAACCCTCAAACAATTCATATAAAAATACTTGTAACTCTATAATAGACTTGGTGTATGTGATCACAAATCTTTAGACCTTCCTCAACTTCAACAACAAGAGAATAACATCTTCATCAAACTTTACCTTAGTCTCATGGGACTAGTTTTTGGAATAGTCACAAACCCTAAATTTCAACAAGAATAAATCTGTACCTATAATAAATAAAGGTATGAAACTTGTACCCAATATTATTCAATATCTTATCTATAATTCCTCTAAGTTTCACTGCTTGGAACATCCTAGAAAATGATTTATAGCAAAAATGGAAACCTTGCTGAATTCTGGCCTATTCTAGAGAGCGAAATTGTAGAGAATTCCATGCTAGAATGTTGTGCTCGTTTCAACATAGAAAATGCTACACCATTGTCACCCAACCATAGGAAAAAATACACCTCTAAGGACCTTAACCTTTCACAGAAATAATGATTCCAGGAAGCCACACCATAACCAACAAATAACCAAGAGAGCACACCTTTTCCAAGGGTAGCGCACAAGAGAAAGTACGAGAAAGACCAAGCAAGATAAAATCGTACAACTGCAGCTGCTGCTCCTCCTCCTCCAAAATTGCACAATGTTTCTAGTTTCCTAAGTGAGAGTGAGTGAACAAATGAGCCAAGATGTCCTCTATTTATATTAATCTATCCAACGAATTTTCTAGCTGGGCTGACCTGACTTTCTAGTAATTATATATTTTTTTATATTTTTCTTGTGAGGTCGAATTATCTTCTTGGAGGATAATACCTTAATATTATATATTCTGTTGAGCTGACATGTCTTATAGGGTTTTCACACATATTTTTAGGGTTTCTCTTGCTTCCAAAATATTCTATTCTAGTCAAAGGTTACATATGGAGGTTAATACCTTCCACAAATACCATAATATCAACACTCCCTCTTAGCTAGGGAGGTATTAATAGTCTCAAACACATCCATCCATATTCACATGGCATGGGAAAGACTCACATAGTCTTCTATACCATTCTATAGGTAGCATCATCACAAGTATCATCATTACTAACAACATCATCTGGTAGCAATCATCAAAACATATCGTCGTACTTGTTCTTGGTATTCCTCTGTCATAGACAATATCATAATGTCCATGAGCCTAATTTAGCTATATTGATGATCCATATCCACCACCATGTGTCTAGAACCTAGGGTCATTCTTGTCCCATGACAAGAATCATGACCTCATCAGAGCCACACTCACCTCATAGTTGATCCTTTCATAGAATCACTTCGTGAATGCATTTAGCTCTATGCTATCAAACACGTTTTTCTAGCTCCTCGGGTCGTTCTTGTCCCATGACAATAATTATGACCACATCAGAGCCACAAACTCCTCATGGTGATCCTCTCATAGGATCACTCCATGAATGCATTCAACTCGATGTATCAGACACGTGGAATTTCACCTCAAGCACCTCATGTCTTCATTCCATCGAAGACTACGTTGGGGAACATCTACTATGGATGTATATGTTCCCTATCTCCTCTGCTATACAACCCATTTCCTATGGATATAGAGTCAGACTAATTCTTATTGGGGCTACTCACCTACTTGTGAGTTAACTACTCACCTACTCGTGAGAGTTTCAAGGCCCGATGCAATTCACACATATGATATATAGCAACGACTCGAATCTTCAGTTTGTCTAAGATTAGATTTGGGCCTATTCACACATGATAAGTTCTATCTGATCAATCATGGAATATTGTCATGATGGTGCAATCATCAATACTCCCCCAGGGAAACATTTGCATTCCTTCCAAGCTTGTCCTAGACAGAGGCTTAGTGAAAATGTCAGCTATTTTCTCATCTGTGGATAAGTGATGGAGCCTCACTGCTCCTTCTTACACCATGTCTCTGATGAAGTCTTGCAATATTCTTCATCTCAAACTTTGAAGTCAAATCCATCTATCTGAGAGAATCCTTGGACCACGATTCCGTCTGCTGCATTCCCTTTTGCATTCTGTAAAGTGTCACAAAACTATACTGGCTTCTTCTTGATCACTGACTCCCTCTCATATTTATCTCTTATGTCCTGCTCTGAACAAGAAACAAGAACATAAAATTCTCCATGGTATCCTCCATGGAAGATATCCTTCCTGGAGTCTAGGTGAGTAACCAAGAACATCTCCTAAAGGAGATCAACTTCATCTCGAAAATAATAAGAATTTACATAAGAACAAGAATATATCCTAGAGAGGATATCAAGAAGTTTATCTCTAGTATTAATGGGTTAGTATAATTATAATAAATTCAATAGATCAAGATGCAACATAAGATCATAATAATGCCATAACAACTAGAGACATATCAATTTTTAAATAATCAAACCTAGAGCCTTCACGGTTAGAGAGAGTGCGCTTGTTCCTCTGAATGTACTGCATTCAAAATCACTGCTTCGACAAGGTCTCTTGTATATCCCCTACAAACACACTCATGCTTTGCGGGATGATATAACTTGAAAATAATATACAAGTGCATACCTTTGAAATTTGTAGTATCGTTCAGCTTGTCTTCTAATATGAAACTAGACAACATCTTGACAAGAAGAGGTTAGAAATTGAATAAAAAAGGTTCGATGATTAAAACAAGCTAGAAACCCTAAAATTTCAACTTTGACCACAAAAATAAAATTTTGACCAAAATTCAACCTTTGACTTTGACTTTGACTTTGACCCAAAAAATCAAACTTGATATTTTTGCTGGCTGAGGGCACCAAAATATGCACTGGGTCAGTGATCGAGGGGATCAAATTTTTCTCAAAACTCAAAGTGCTTGAAATCGCTTCAAAATGGACACGTGCTTAGGCCTCATCCTCACGAACCCAACGCAACTTGAACGGGCTCAAACAAACATCGTATGAGCAAGATATCACGTTCTGTTCATTTTTCCAAACATGTAAAATATTGCTGATTGTACAGTCCGTACAGTGCTGACTTGGAAGTTGACCGTATAGTCCATACGACCATACATTGACGTGGAAAATGTGTTGTCATGTTGACTGGGCAGATGTTGGCAGATAGGTGGATGAACCCAGTGTTGCACGTGTCATCATATTGGCAAGTGGTATGGTGCCAGGTGGCCTAGTCTTGGGCGTCCACGTGGCACCCATCCATTGGTTTAAAAGTGGTAAAAGTTTTATGACTCCATAGGAGTCGAACTCGCGACTTCCAGGCAGGGGAAATGCTTTGGCAGGGCCGTGCTACCAACCCTCCCATGGTGTTACTTAACAATATAACATGCTTAAATTTATATGAATTGAAACATTTGTTATGTGGGTGGAAGAAAAGGGCTGGGGCTAAGCCCCAACCCTCGGTTTGTAGTCCACCATATGTCCATTCAACGTTGGCACGTGGAAGATTCCAACACATAGTCCCGATTTGGTATGGCCCTCGTTTATTACATCATATGACCATTATCCATAATCTTTGGTGCACAGAGTTAACACGACTTAACACTTCAACAATCAATTTGCCATACGCCTGCCACTTGTCAGCACCACACTCATTCTTTGCAACGGGGGCTAGATTAGGCGTTGGGACGTGGCCACATGCCCCCCATGCGACCTACACCTCTGCCAAAAGGGGCACTAAACCCGCTAACTGTTCGACATAATGCCTATTTTTGTGGGATGCGCATGTGTGCTGGGTTTTAGGCCCAATAATGCTGCGGGAGCCAGGTTGGTGATTCATAGGTGCGTTTTGGCGAGCAGGTACAACAAGATTGAAGGGGAAAACTTCTAGGAGGTGTAAATCCTTCATTGTTTGGCCAAACCAGGTGCCGAAAAATCCTAGCTAGGGGTTTTTGGATGTTTTGAAGCCATTGGAGCCATCTATTTTTTATTTTGAGCATTGTAAGAGCACTTTTTAAGCATAATGAAAATGATCCAAGGGAAGCTAGACCATGAGATGTAGCCCAAGAGAGGGGTGAGCTACTTTATCATTTGCTGTGTTATGTGTTCATTATTGATGGTTTTTATATGTCTGATATGCTGCTCATGACTAAGTAAAAATGATTGAACCTGTGTGTTAGTAACTTGATCCAATTACCCAGACACATACCATTTTTACACTTGCAATTTAAAGAGACAAGTGTTCTTCATTTTAAAGATCTATTGGAAACAAATCCATTCTATTTTCAGAACAGTCAGGTGCACTAGGATAAAAAAAAATAGTCCTATTACTTCACATAAAATTTCATTGCAACTGGTACTACGAATGGTGCTACAACTGACATTGCAACTGGTGCTACAACTAGCACTGTAACTGGTACTGCAACTTGCACTGCAACTTGTACAAAGGAACTGGCACAGAGAAATTGGCACTGCAATTGTAATTGTGCTACAATGAGCTTGATAGAGAGTTGCATATCTACCTTCTAGTGGTTAGAATGTTCCGATGGTAGTGTGCGCCCATAACTTGTTAGAATGTTGTGCTCATTTCACCATAGAAAATGCTACACCATTTTCACCAAACCATAGGCATAAAGCCACCTATGAGCACCTTAACCTTTGATAGAAAGAATGATTCTAGGAAGCCACACCATAACCAACAGATAACCAAGAGAATACACCTTTTCCAAGGGTAGCGCACAAGATAAAGTACTAGAAAGACTAAACAAGAGAAAACCGTACAACTGTAGTTGCTGCTTCTTCTCCTCCAAACTTACGCACTATTTCTGGTTTCCTGAGTGAGAGTGAGTGAATAAATGAACCAAGATGTCCTCTATTTATATCAATCTATCCAGTGACCATTTTGGCTGGGCCGACCTAAGTTTCTGGTAATTGTATTTTATGTTTTTCTTTTTCCTGTGAGGCCGACTTGTCTTCTTGGAGGATAATACCTTAATATTATATATTCTATTGAGTTGACAAGTCTTCTAATGTTTTCACACATCTATTTATAGTTTCTCTTGCTTCCAGAATATTCTATTATAGTCAAAGGTTACATATGGAGGTTAATACCTCCCACAACTAACATAATATCAACATTCCACACGCGAAATCTTTTATATCTAGCTCTAAAAACCATAAAAAACATACTAAGGACTGTACTGTATCCAATTCATCTGGTCTCACTAAATTTGGATCCTCTATGAAGAAGTTATGACTATTTTACCCATAACACTTGTTTGAGACTAGTTTCAGGACTAGCCAAAAACCCTATTTTCCATAGAGTGTATCTCAGAAAATATAATACCCAAAAGATGAAATTTTTACCACAGGTACCTTGACATTTCTTCTCATCCTCCAATTTTCGTTATTTGACTCATTCTAGAAAAAAATATAGCGAAATGGTAAAATGACCTTTAAATAACATACCTTACAACACATCATCGCAAGACTTCATCCTCCCTTGGAATTTAGACATTCTTTACTTCATCTTCCCTCTGAAATTTTCCTTAGATCTCCTTGGTTACCTTAGATACAAATCACGTACTCACATAAAAGATATTCAATAGAATGTGTGTGTGAATGTACCTATGAGTGACTCCTTGAGGTGTATATATATTTTTTCTAAGTAACCTCTTTACTTAACTTTAGGGCTTCTTGAACTTTATTGTTACAACCACTTTACCCTTTCATTAATGACTTGCAACCAATTAGGGGCTTCTTAACCGATATTGTAACCAACTAGGGGATTCCTAACCCATCTTTGGGGCTTCCAACTTCATGAACTCATAACTCCTGATCTGTGAGGAACCACGTGGTGTAACACCTATCCCCAAAAATGACATGACGATGACTATCCATCAATGAGTGAGTTACCTTCATTTACCCCGTCCTTCATGACCTTTTTCCTTGATCAAATTTGGGTTCCAACTTCGGCTTCATGTAGACTACATCAAATGCACCCATCACATCTACTAACATCAACCACTCATCAATGAAAACTAACTCACCATCAATCTCAACCACATCTCTAGGGATTCTAGATTTTTCCAAGGGTTGACATCGATATCCAAGGGTTGACATCAATGACAATCAACTATCCAACAATCCCCCCCTTTGGAATTGATGGAAACACTAATGGCATGTATTGATGACAACACTCATGCTCATGATATGCATACTCATGGTCAAGCTCCCCTTGTGACCATCACTCACCTTGCATCCATGCCATTTCTCTTATCTCTCCCCCTTTGAGATAAATGGAAAACGATGTCTCTCCTTAGGGTTTCTCCCCCTGTCTTGATGTATATTTTCTTTCTCTTTGTTTCCATTCCTTTTTTCTTTCTCTTCTCTTTTGGCATCATGGAAAAATGGATAAATCTCCTTTGTTCTCTTTCTCCCCCTATAAGCCTCTACTATCTCTTCACGATGATTCCTCATGTAAAAATATGATGTATATGAGAATCATTAAAAAATATTCTTTACTTGTATTTTTCAAGTATTTTGCATCTCTCCCCTAGTATGCATGCTACTGATCTTCCTTTCTAGATGTCTTGATGATTTATCTTCCCTTGAATTCCCTACAAGATGTCATGTAGATCAATATAGGGACACCTGTAAATGTTTCCTTTCCTCTCTTCTAGTGATTGCTAATTGTCGATTAACGCTTCTTCTTGTAACTCTCTGACATATATAAAAAATATTCATTACTCGATTTCTTCATTCACTTGTCATGTTCACTTGACCATACTGCTCAATAATTTTATTCTGATGATTGACAATTTCTCTTTCCCTGTTCTACTGTGCCTTTCACTATTTGTCTTTCCGTGACTAACTAATTCTAGCTCATTTCATTGATTTTAATTATAAATAAACTGCTATGCATTTTCTTTGACCCATGTTTTCTGTACTTGATAATTATCCATCTATGTCCATATGTTGCACACTATCCATAACTTTGCTACTCAACTGTCCAGAATGCAGACCCATTTATCAATGTACTATCATGTAGGCTTCACGACTGCAACTGATCATCACATATTCCTGTTTCTTCAAATTGATTCAAATGTCTCCACTTGTATTCTCTATCAAACTCTTCATGTCTTGGAACAATTTGTACTAAATATATTCATGTCTGAATAAATATGTGGAATATAATCATAAGCTTCTGCCTGTCTAACTTCCAATTGATACCTGCGTGGGAACATTACTCAACCGATCAATCTGTCACTCTATAGTTCTGTTATATGATTTCTTTGAATCTTTCTATGCAAATACTTCAACCTACTCAAAGGATGGTTCTCTGATCTGTAGTAGCTACTGCCGCGACCCCCCTATTCAATATTAAAATTTACCAGGAGTCTCGAAGACAAATGGCTTAGAAAATACCCGCTCTGATGCGAAGTAATCTTCCTCTTTGTTTGTAGACTCATCATCTCTTTGAAATCTCACTTCTTCCTTTTTTCCTGTGGATTCTTTATGATCTACAATTATTGAAAGTACAATCTCTTGGGCATGTTCTTTATTAACACGTTCTTCTTGTTTTCCATTTCTTCTCCAAACCTTCCTGTATCCGACATCTTCCTTTTTGCATGTAGATTTTTATCGATCTCTTATTATTTCTAATCTTGAGAATATGACTTCTGGGTGCCTTTCATTCATCTGTTCTTCTTTTACCTATCCTTGTTTTCTTTTCCAAAATTTCTTATATCTGATATCAATGTTCTTTTTCATAGAAGTATCCATCATGCTTCTACAATCATGAGCCATATGTCCATAATTGTGGAAATTGTAACACTCAATGTTGTGGGGATCCACATAGGTATTTCTTGTCTGAACATTTCTTCTATATGCTCTGCAATCTACAACCTTATGTCCAAAGTTAGTACAAATAAAACAATGACCATAAAATAAATTTTCATACCTGGGAGTGAATGATCTTCTTTGTGGTGTAGTCCTTCTGAATTCTTGCCTTGCCTGATCACGATATTCTCTTCTGTTGATTCCTTCATTATGATTGAAGCTTTTTTTTCGATTTGAATATGGAAGGACTTGATAAATATGTATCTCTTTTATACTTGTTGGTCCTAAGGTCTGCACTTGACTGCTAAAGGGCAGAGCTAGTCCACCTGAAGTTTTGGAATGATGGGGCTTTTTATGAATTAAGTTTGTTGGTCAGATGAGAGATAGGTTTTCAAGGGTAGATACCTGGTTGTATTGTTCAAAAATGTTACTCTAGGTTTTCCTTAGCTGGTGGTGCAATTTTGTGAGTAGGTAAAGACATGAGAATAAAACAAAGGAAATAAAAACAAGCATTCAATTTGTTACTTGTTGTATGAAAATGCAGACTTGAAATAATATTCCATATCTAAAACATGTATCTTGACACAAATCATCCAAACAAGGTTGTATTATAATAAACTATCTCCTCCAAACAATAGGTGAAACTAGGTTGCATAACAATAAATAGTTCATTGAAAAGGTAGCTAGAAGGAAAGGAAACTACACATTGCACACATTTCCAACTTGCATCTAGATAATATTAAGAACACACAAATATTTGAGAATAAAAACACAAACTGTCACCAAAACTTATATTCACCAGGTAGGAAACTTTACAGTCTTATGCTTCAGGTCTAGCCAAAATTCTAATGCTTGATCTCCCAAAAATTGAACCCTATTATATTCAATAATCTATCTATTTATCTCTTTCCCAAGAGGGTTTGACCACATTTCGATGATCTAAGTCAAAATTTCAACTTTACATTACAACTAGACCCTGTAAAAAACTTGGCTATCACTCAATTATAATTTGTAAACATTGCTTTGACTAGAGTGAATTGGGTTTGAAGTATCAGTTCATGACTTACCTTCAATTCGACCTTAACAAAAATATGGTTCATATCAAAAGAAAATGACCACTTATTACACTTGGAAGCAATATCTTTAACTAAAAAAACAGAACTCTTTAAGTGAAACTATAACTACTATTGACAACTGAAGTAGAACAACTCCTAACAAAAACCTTCGAAAGTTGTAGCTAGCAGGTGACTGTGCATGGATGCCCACGTACACTCCAAATGGAGACCAAACTTGAATACAGGTAGATCAACTGACATAAGTCCCAAACCCTTTCTCTTTTGACAACAATAGACCTCTTAGATTATATCTTTCAAGAACATGCATGTTTTCTGATGGTTCTTTTGCAGCTTCTGGTACTTCTTTTGTAGCTTAGTATGCTGCATTTCAAGATCTTGCTTCTGCTG
>SNQJ01S0080859.1:38660-86339 GCA_010110895.2 Picea sitchensis | reverse complement strand
TGGTTAACCCTAAAATAAGGAAAATAGGTTAAGTGACCTAGAAATGGGTTAAGTGACCTAGATGATGAAAGTATAAATAAGATAGCTATGGACTCTTGCGAAATATCCTTTCTGTGGACCAATGGAGAGCTTCTTGTGAGAATATCTTTTGGAGTATTGATGGAGATATTCTTATTGGTGTGGATCTCTTGAGCATGATTGAAGATCTATTCCGAGGAAGAGAGAGAGAGAGAGGAGGATCTCATGGATGCATCAAAGTTTCGGCAATGTCGGAGATCTTGACGACAAAATTATCAGAGCTTCAAAAACCCTAGTTTTTGAGGTATACGTGGGTTGTCTATGTATAGGGTGAATATGCATTGAAGGTATACATGGGCTAACTATGTACATGAAGTGTATAGTGGATAAAATCATGGAGATTTTTGTTTGAGTTGGTTCCAAGCTCTTGGATGATGAGGCAGGTTCTAGATCTGCATTCTATGGGCTCAGATCTATCACTGAGACACTGGTATGGTTGCATTATTGTCTTGATGGATACTATTGTTTGATATGTTATGAATACTTAGGGAATTCTTGGTATGGATTCTATGATATGGTTCAATTTGGATGATTTGGTTGATGGAGTGATCAGTACTCTTGTGATTCAGTGGTGACATGATTGCTATGGTATACTAGTTGTTTATACATAATTGAGACAACATTCATATTGATTTGTTGTGGAGCATGAGTAAGCTATTGGAGAGCTTGGATGTGTTGTGACTGGATGGTGGTCAGATTGGATAGTTAGAGACAGAAGAGATTGATAGATTGATTGCAGAGAATCTGAGTTGATCTTGAAGGGAAAACCCTAACATATCAGAAGGTATACGCAGATTGTTGTCTACACTGACCACATGCATACACGAGCTATAGTGAGCGAGGGTGCATGCACACGTTGGTTGCACTACTAGGTTCTCTTGTAGAGTTGTACTCTATTCAGTTGTTGCTGATAAACCCTTGGATTGTTGTCCATAATAAAAAGAAAAATTGTACATACATCTTGTGTTCTTTGTGTTGCTTGTGGTGATGACTTATTGATGATATGTGTTGCTGATATATTCTATTGATATATGTTCACTTCTAACTAGTTATAAATGACAACAATGGGTAATGAATAAATGTTGAATGTTAACTAAGGATTTTATGTAAAGAGGGAAGTTTTGGCAAAAATAGCCCCACACTCATTCACTCCCCCTCTAAGTATGGTAGGTGTGTCCAACATTTACAACATTTATAAACCCAAACACACATTTTAAAAAGACAAGTAAGCTAGTAGGAACTTTATATTAATTTGTCAAAAGTTACAAAAAGTGTTTTTCCAAAGACCAAAATATCAAAATAGTGAAGCTCATGGCTTCATATACAAAAGAATCATGGATGCTACTCATTGTAACAAACAATTTCCTATGCCACTCTATGGAGAATTTGACCAATAGTTGTCGATACACCAATTGTATGGTGTTGGTAGTGCTGAGGAAGTTCATCCACTGTGGTATCAGGGATGTTCATGGTTAATCCCTCTAGGTTTTTCTCAATCACCTTGAGATCCGCAATAACCACTCTTGCCACAACACCTCTCTCTCCTCACCTATGAATGGGAGATGTCCCGGAGGATGATAATGTGCCACATATACATTATTGAGAGCTCTTGATTAGTCTTGGATAAATGACAAAAACATTTTAGAATTAAAATATCAAAAACATCATATAATGAAAATTTCCTTGTTACCTATGTCTTCCCACTGAGATCCCTCAGGCAGAGGTAAGTTAGGATCCACATGGAAGTATGTCCCATTGTAAGAATAATTCTCCACCATGATTATCTTATTTCTCAGCCACTAGAAGAAAACCTCATCATATTTGACGATAGGCACGCCACCGTGACGACTCATATCCACCCATCGTTTCATCTGTGGATCTTGTGGAGTGGGTATGCCCCACTCCACCTGTATACGTAATATGGGGACCCTCTCTAGGAAGAAGGATACTAAAATGGATCCATAACCAAATTGTTTCAACTGACCATTCCAACACTTTTTCCATTTCGTTTTCATGTTCTTCAAGAGATCCTCGTACCATTTGAAGACCCGGGGCTCCATACACTCTATGGTGTACTGAAAGTGTCTTTGCAAATCCATGTGGGGAGCTTCACTCCCTACCATCTTGGTGATATTATAGAGGATGGTTCTCAATGGTAAATCCCAAACATCGCTAATGGAAACCTACCCACTATGATTTTCTATACCTGGCATGCATTGGTGTGCAACATAGTAATCCATGGGTTCTCCCCCACCCCTGCTTCCCGAGAGTGATACCCAAGATCCTTAGTGAGATAAACCTGTTAGAAATTAAATTGCATCTATATCCAAGGTGAGTGTATGCACACCCATGTGAAAATCTTATTCATTTACATGCCACATGTGAACTAGATACTCCATCAATCTCAGTTGGGCTCTCATGCCCTGAATTTTTAAGAACTTGAGTAAACCACACTCCTAGAGTGCTATCACTGTGCCCGAGTCATTCCTGACAAAGTAGTATTCTTCCTCATCATCCCATTCCCTCCACTCGATCATTTTGACTGAGTAAAACCTTCCAAGTAACATCAAAAGATGATTAGAGTCGTAAAAAATCAATTCTTGGAAGTTTTCCTAACTCATTTTTCTTTTCGTGGGGATTTTCGTCGTGGGGATTTTCTTATACACAAAGTGACATCATCACACCTTGTCTTTGAGCATCCTGTGACAATTTGAGATCATCATATTCCATGATACTGTGAGCCTGCGACAATCTCAAAGCGCAGTGACCTCCAAAAAATCGACCTAAACTCAAAATTAAACGAATAAAAATGAAATTTTAAACCATGAAAAGAGAAAGGGGCAAGAGATTACCTTTTTGATCAAAGCAGTTTGCGAAATGGTCCACTAGGAACTCAATAATTGATGCTTCAAATTTGGAAGAAAAATAGGGTTTTGGGTACTATTTGGGTGAAATTGCAAAATGAAATGGTAAATGGGTTGTTTTGGCCTATTTTATTACTTTTTACCATATTTTATTGCAAAATTAAATTATTTTTTATATTTTACCTATGCCCTAAAGTCTAACTAACTTTGCAAAGTGTTTTCTATGACAGATTGAAAGATATTAGGATGAGACGTTTGACAGGGATCCACCATTTTTGGTTATTTTTGTGTGATTTTCTTATGTACAGATGCTTTTAGGGGTTTTTAGGAAAAACTACAAGCACAGTCTTAATTATTTCTCATGCTCATGAAATCATGAGAATGCAATCGAGTAACCTTTTATCGTTTTTTCGAACTCGCAATGACAATACAAAAAATGAACCCTATGGAGTATCCTTTAAAGCTCTTTTCAAGATCCTTAGAAATGAAAAGATAGTTGAGCGACCTTATTCTTTTCACGCTCGTAAAAGTATTTGAAGAAAACATCTAATGAGTGGTATATTTTCTCTTTTTTAGTCTCATCAGACTAACTTATGAAAAAGGACATTATGGATTTTTCTTTAAGTGTTTTTAAGACTCTCTAAACATGAAAAACCCTTGATTTTTCTTTCTTTGGACTCATAAAAAAAACATCGAAAGGCCCATATGGGATTGAACCACTCCTTCTTAGGGTTCGTTAAACATTCTCTGAGGGACCCGTCTGAAGGATGATCTTACATTACAAGAATATGTTATCCTCCTCAATATTGCATAAAAATAAAGAGGTACTCGCCATAAATGGTGGGGGGAAATTGGGAAAGAAATGGGTATCTGTATTTGTGTTAGTGGCAATAAAGTCTCTCTTGAACATGACACCCCCCTTCATCACTGTATCTGGGTTGGGAAATCCATTTGTCTCTCATTTGACCATCCACAAGTTCATATGTTTGGTCCTCCTTGAGTCAATTCTTCTAAGACAATTGTCATGTTGTTCATATGTTCAAGAGAAGTCCAACCTTATCAAGTCAGCCATATGCAATTATAAATTTTCTACCATGTTGGCCTTCCCTGAGTCAGTCCTGAATCACTTCATACTATGATATTATTCAAATCTATTACATATTTCATGTCATTGATGGGGGATGCATTAAATCCCTCCTATGATGAGTCTTTTCCTGTCGACTTTAACTCATTATCCAAGAAAAGGAATTAGAAATCACATTAGTACCTTGGATCTTGCATGCCTCAATGGCAGTGTTCTTCTCTTTCAACAATGGGTTCACATCATTGACCCCTGATTGGAAGATTCCATCTAGTTTTCAACTTCAAGTCATTCATTCACATTTGTTGGATTGTACTAGAGTACCTTGGGAGTCATTGACATCAATGGTGATTTCCCTCGCACTTGTTAAAGGTTTTTATTAATGGCCGGTAATCAAGTCATTTCTACCATGTTCGACTTCAACACCTGTAATCACATGGATAGATTCATACTTAGAGATGATGAAATGAAGACACTGGATATCATCATATCAGTCTATGTTGTGAGAGAGTATTCATAAGTTTTCACTGACACATATATCCACTATGTATGTCTCGTGGCTATGTCTGAATTTTAATTCTTTAAAAGAGCATAGATTCACAGTGTATTTCTCATGTCTATGTTGAATCATGATGGCATGGATCCATAGTGTATTTTTAGTGGCCATGACTCACTTGAAACTTATGATTATAGTAACTTGTAGTTTTAGTATGGGAATGCATACCTCAAAAGATGGTATATTATTATGTAGATGCTTGATTGTTTGTAGGTTCCTGACTGATGCACTCCTTGTTTTCGACAAACACATTCTACAAAGTATTTTATCTTTCACAGGTTCCAACTTCATACTTTGGGGGAATTATGTTACAAATTATTTTGGTCACCCCTCTAATCAACTGATGACATGTGCATAACTCACTTCCATGTTCCCTAAAAACATTAAAAGAGACTTTCTCCATGACAAAAGTGGTTTACCTTTTCTTCCTTAAAAACTATGACAAGTGAGATCATCGCACCCTGCTCTATGTTTGGGGTGTGACGATGCTTTATCGTCACACATTGCACCAAATATGTACTACAGTGTCACCGCAAGATTACTGTTCATAGGGTGCGACAATGGTTAAGCAAGGGAAAAGTGAAATTCACGAATGTTCTAGAAGAGAATGTTCTAGAAGAGAATCTTATAGAAGATGAGGTGGCCTCCGCTCATCTTGGATCTGACTCACTTCTCTAATTTAGTGGGATCATCCTAATATCCTCATCCATCTCTCTTTCACCCTATTTAAAGAGGGATATCTTATGGAAAAGGCTAAGGTTTGCAAAGCCTTCCATATGCATGAAGAGTTCTGCTACAGATTATACCTAAGATAGCTTTCCTTTAACTCTCTAAGTCACAATGTGGATCTTCTTTATCAAAGGAATTGGAGCAAAGGTGTTTGTGTTGGACAAAAGAGCCATTGGAAGGTGTTGGAGACGCCTTTTTCAACTGGTTTAAATGTATTTTTTAAGGTCAAATGTTGGTTTTTGAGTTCTTTTTCGCTTCGTGACATTTACCTACTGAAAATCTCAGTAGTCTCGAAATGCGAAATAGCGAGGGGTGTTATGTTTCATAAATTACCACTTTATATCATTAAACAAAAGTCTTTACTTTTAGTACCTCGGAATATCGCTCTTTGGGAGTCACAAGTCACAAGATTTACAAACCCCGATGTGCGAGGTCACGAAATGTTTTAAAAGCGTACCTCAGGAGAAAGCCAGGAGTAAAATTCTTTAAACCCCAGTCAAGTGATGTCGGGATTTCATGTCTTGGTGTTAACTCTCTCCTAAAACATTACCATCATAACCCCAAAAGATGAAGCTGCGAGACTCTCACATAAGTAACCCAGGTTAATGTCCAGAGTGTATAGTTTTGACCATGGTTAAAGTCTCTTTGGATTTCACAACTCAGCATACGTTCCGCCCGGAAACTATACCCTCGAAGCCCTAAGCCGCAAAGTCATGATATAAATTAAAACATGATTAATAAAACACTTAATCTGGTTATTTCCTCGCTTAACTAAATCTAATCATCATGTTCTCGGGTTTTAGAGGCTCGAAAGGTTAGAGTGAAAACTCCTGATACGACAAACGCTGAAAGGATGATTAAAGTTTAAGTAAGCTTAATCAAAAAATCTAAGCCAACTTAATCAGTGTTCAATACAAATAATAATATGTACAGTCTATGAGGTAATTTTAAATTTCCTTGCGCCACCTTGTGTCAGGAACCGTCGAAATTTGTGGCATTAATTGGAAATGAGGTGAAACGACAAGTAAGGATAGGGTCTTTATTGCTAAATCTATCTCTAAATATGATTTGCCCATTCTGTTCATAAAGACACCTAGATTTTAAATGATCGAAGATATAGATCTTTTTCCTTTCTTTTCTATTCATAAAGGTCATTTCTATCCCACGTAGATAATTTTTTCACAACAAACTAATCTCTGTATGTATAGAGATTTTTATTGTAGGAGAGCTAAGTCACAATCTTCTGTCATGGCCCAGCGAAAAGTGTCCAAGACAAGTGCTGATATTTCGGGACAAGGCTCCGATAACATTTCAGATACTTCACCTCAAAACGTCGATTCCATACAAACCTGGTCATACATCTCAGAGGTTTTGCAATCAGATGTGGTGAACTGTTCAGACAATTCCAGTGACAACAAGAAAGATGACATGACTACCAAATACAAGATCGTCATCCAGGCAGAGATGCACAAAGTAGCGGCCAGGCCATGCCTTCTACCTTACTATGACATGATCCGGTGGGCACTAGATCATTTAGACATCCCTACCATAACCATCATCAGTGAGCAGAAGGTCACTGTTGGGACCTTTAGACCAGAAAACTTACAGACGATGTACAAGTTACCACCCACATCGGACTTCACATACAATGCATAGTTTCTAGAGGGTTTTAAATAGAAGGAATGAGAGAAATACGCGAAAATTTTATCTGATTTGATCAAGGATTGGGTCTCACACCCAACGAAGTTCAGGGTAGACAATAATGGAATTTATTCCATATCTTCTTTGGAACCACAGTTCAAATACGTAGCGATGGTGACCTGTAGATTCTATGGGAGGGAAGACACCACACATTGTTTCCTCCCATGGGTGCCATTGATGTACACAGTAGCAGAAGGCTCTTCTTTTGACTAGGCCAAAATGTTATCAGATAGTCTGACCAGTCGAATTACAGAATATCAGACGCAGAGGGAAAGCGAGAAGGCCACCTCATTTTTTATGTATGCATACATAATGGACGCCATGTGCTCCATGACACCTTTTTCCTTAATGAGTTGGATTTGGGCTCCATCAGAGACTGAGCCTATCCATGTATATCATTCTAAGATTTGGGAGGATAAGGCTTCATATTTTATATATGAAATCTTCAATTAGGTAATGGTACCAATGCATGTCACCATCTTTGGTAATCCACCGCCCCAGATCTCGGATAACATTACGGACAATTTAAGCAGGGTGGCTGACTGGTACGTGGAGGAAGAGTTTTCATACATCATGGTTTTCGACGCTTTTGTCCCTCCACATGCTCTACCATTATTTATACCCGATAGGTTGGCCTGTCGCGAAATTGCCATGCAAAGCGTGGTTGGCCGCATAAGTAAAGAGATGAAGGGGTTTTCAAAGAAGGTATGGCCACCTTTCCCCATTCATTTAAACACCTATTCTTTATTATATTTCAGGCATGCAAAGGCCGAGGTAGCAGCCTTAGAAGATATAAAATTAGTCAATATTGAATTCAAGAAACATGACCCATAGAGGGTCATAAGTAATCACTTAGCTAGTTGTGGCCTTAAAAGGTTTGAGCACAAGAATTTGCCTCATGATGATATTTTCTGAGGCGTGAGATCATATGCCAAGGTTTTGGCTCGGATATAATCCCTCTTGCCCAAAGAGAGGGCTGATGTTTTCAAGTTCCAAGAACATAGGTGGAGCTGCCTTCCCCCAGTATTACGGGGCGAGAATCCAATGACCATATAGGTGCAGAAAACAAAGGCTGGAGGCTCCAAAGATTCAACAGCTGGCCAAGAAGAACAATAGGATAAAGAATAGCAAGTTGGGGGCCCGAAATAGGAATCCGAGGCTTTCGATCCTCCAAGAAAGCCAACTTCAGTCATTACTCCAAGGAAATCATCTAAAGATGTCAATAATCCCATTTTTTCTGTTACTCCCCTACAATCAACATAGGGAATACCAGGCGCAGGTTGGATTTTTGGTGAAGAATTAACACCCATATCAGTGGAAGAGCTACCCCTGAATGAATTCTTTTTTGATAAGAAGAGAAAGGCTATCGTGAGATAAGAACTCTACCAAGAGGCGGGTATTGTATCCAATAAATTTAAAATTATAACCGATGGAAGAAAAATGAAGAAAGAAGAATTTGCAACACAAATAGCAAGAACATTGGGTGCTTTTGCTACAGCAAACCAATATTCAGTCGGGACCCTGAAAGATCATCTGAAGAAAAAAAATCATCTAATCAAGACATTAGAGGCTAAGCTAGCTACAACAGAGGTTTCTGTCAAAGATCAGGCGAGTGCAAATTTAGAGCAAGCTAGAATATACAATCAAAAGGAAATCGAGTAGCTCAAAGATGAGCTCAAACAAACATAGCTGATGGTTCAGGCAAGTCAGGTATAGATAGTCAAACAAGGGGAATTAATAGAGCATCTTCGGGCCAAATTAGAGTTCACCGAAAGCCGGGTAATCGATATCAGGATATTTCAATCCCAAGCAATAGAAATCAGAAAACGGTTATCAACAACGCAACAAGGTCTGCTTGTCAAAGTAGAATCAATTCAAAGTAGTTTTCAACTCATTGATCAGATATCGGAGAACCTCTCCCTCAGAGATAGGGAAGTTGGAGCTGATCGGGTTCTATTCTAGGAGGCTATCATAGCCACGACGAGAAGAGAAATAAACAACAGTGCTAGTTTTCCCATCTCAGAGTAGACCAGGGGCAACATCTTGTTGAAATAATGGGAGCGAAATATATCTGAAGGCAGGCAACAAGCTAAGGAGATGAGAAAATCTTATGAAGAAACTTTTGGTTTGTTAAATGGGATTTGGTTGGGTTCCAATGGTGGAAGTAACATTGAAACACTATCACAAATATATTGATCAATACAGCTAAATATATGCTAAATATCAAGGAAAGAGAAGAAAGAGAATTAGCTGAAATATCACAAATAACCCAGACATACATAGTTCAAATAGACAAATGGCTAATTAAACCGAGTACACTATTGTGTTCTATCAGCGCCAAAGACCAGCAGGTGGAAGGAGAGTTTCCACGATTGGTGAAATATTGTTATATTTTTTAGGCCAATAACCAAGAAGAACCTTCTAAGATGATATCATAGTTGGTGGAGAAGTGAGTTACTTGCACAGAGCATGCGAAGAGGCAGGTTTTCGGTGCCAAATGAAGAAAAGAATAAGGAAACAAAATGCTTTACTCATTTGATTGTAACTAAAAACCTCTGGAATGATTGATATTCTAGCGTATAAAAATTTGTATAAATATACATTTTGTAGAAAGAAAAAAGGCTCGACCTTTTTGGTCGACTGTAATAGAGGCTATCTTATTTTTGAATTAATACAAAGCAATCAAGAGAATCCTGATTCTGTCCCGACTGTGCTATGATTTTGTTCTCTTTGTTATTCATATTCAATTTTATTTCACTTATATACATCTGATGAATGTTGCACTGCAATTTAGTAAAACTTCTACTGTGGTGGTTAAATTCTGTTCATTTATATCGTTTACATTTTTTCCTCTATATTGGCTAACAACAGATACAAGACCTGTGAACCTTTAAGTGGTCATATTTTATACTTCATCAGATTCCTTCTTAGTCTATTTTCTTCCTCTGTTTAAGGAGTGAGATTCTCCCTTGATAGTAGCCTTACTTTATAAACAGCTAAATGTTTTTCTCATATTTCACACACTTTTTATTTCAAATATAACATCGTTATGGAAAAAGGCCTTTGGTTTGTTTTTTGTTCTTAACATTAATTTCAAAGTTCTCTTTATAAGACCAAATTGATACAGCATAAAAAACCTTCAGATTTCTTTTAAATTTTTCTGTTCCTATATGACTATCCCTGTTGTAAGACAACATAATATTGAACCTGGTTTATCGTATCAAACCCATATTTATTTAAATCTTTTTGATACTATGCTTAAAACAGTCACCGCCCAAGTAGAACTTGAACGTTCATGGGCTGCAATCGAACGAGATATAAACATCCAGGAACAAGTGGAAGGACAACGACAACCTAGAAATTAACCCTAGATTCCTTTCCTGAAGTTATACTCTCCTCTCTTTTTACACTTCACTAACTTTTGGATGCCTAGACACTGTACTTTTTAAATCCTTAAGTACAGACTCTGGGACAACATCTTTTTGGCGCCATTGTTGGGGATGAAGTTACGAAACATTTTCCCTGGGAATAACGACATGCTTGCAAGTTTCACCCTTTGATAGTGAACAAAGAGTGAACATCCTTTTAAGGCTTTTCTTATCTTTCACTTGGAGACTCCACGTTTAAATAAGCTAGCATCCGGTCGAAGGAATACCAGACTAAACCCAGAAGGCAAATAGACCACCCCTATTTCCGATCTTGAAAAAATACTAAAAACTAGAGGTTCCCTTAAGCCAACAACTACAGTCTACCAGCTTAAGTACCCACAAACCAAGATCAAGAGTTCATTTGAACCTTCAACTTCGTACAATTCCCCTCACAAAACCATCAATCCGATTTTATCTCTCTCTGAGACTAAGAGTGAAACTCATTCGATAACCTCTGATATATACAAAGATAAAATCCCTGCAGTGGGTTTATCAGAGATCGATATCCCACCAACTTTTCAGTTAGATCTCTCAACCTCACCAAATATCGAAGGGTATAACTTACACTCAGATTACATGCCTGAGGATTCCCCTAATTACTTTTCTTGCAAATTAGAAGAGCTAAGTCCTCGCACCACTTATCACTCATCTTTGCCCTTCCCATCTCATGAAGAAGCTAAAGATTCTCTTTTAGTGTTCCAGAACCCTCTGTACAATACATTGTTTCCTTATCCAGTAGTACCAATGGTAGCCACTGAAGGAGGAGGTGGAGGGGTTTTCGGAGGTGGAGGAGTTTTAGGAGGTGGTGGGGCTCCAGGAGGAGGAGCAGGAGGCCAAGGGCCTCTCCCTCCTCCAAGAGTTTTCACTAAAGTGGCTGCAAGATATGCGCCTTTGGTTCTACCTATCCCTCTTCATGACCTTCCTGAAAATTATATTAAAAATTTACCTAAGTTTACAGGAGAAGGAGACTTAACCACAACCGAACATATAAACTTCTTCGATCAGTTCGTAGATATCCTAGGTCTTGAACACAAAGACGTGTATTCGAGGCTTTTGGTCCAAAATTTTGAAGGACAGATATGAACCTGGTTTCGAAGCCTACCCGCAGGGTCAATATTATACTACGATGCTCTAGAAGACGCTTTCCTTAGGCAATGGGGCGAAAGGAAAGATCACTTGTATTATTTGATCGAGTTCGTCTCTTTAAAGAAAAATAATTCAGAAATAGTTATGGAATTTATACAAAGATTTAATAAGTTGTATAATAAAATCCCAGCCAAAGTTAAACCATCCCAACCTGCAGCCAAAGTAACCTTCGCGGGAGCTTTCGAACCCGATTTCTCCCTCCTCTTAAGAGAAAGAAGAGGGGCTACCCTAACCCAAATGCAGGATGATGTTGTAGAAATCGAATCTAACATGATGGATTATGGAAAGTTGAAGGATAAGGTAGAAACAGGAAACCGAGAAGCCAGACGTTTCAGGGAACAAGACGGACCCTCAGGGTCTAATAGATCCACATATGATAAAATGGACGATATGGCTAGGATAATCAAGGAATTGTCTAATAAAATTTCTAGGATGGAACTAGATCAATCGAAGGCCGATCCTTTCATTAAAAGAGAATTCAGGAGGAACCCCAACCTTCAAAATCAACAAAGACAGACTAAAAATGAAGATTAGAAAATTCAAACTCCTTTAAAAAATGAAAATTTTATAGGAGGAAATGATCTGGAAGACTTCAAAGGTCTGGAAGAAGATGTGACAAATTTGGGTGACGACTGCACTCAACCTTATATAACTAAAGAAGATTATGAGAAGTCTTTAAGCACACAACAACCCTTAGATATTGATTATGACATAAACAACACAGATGTCCCAGACCATCAAGAAGTAACTGATTCAATAATGGCTAAAGTCCAACCTAGGTATAACTTGAGGTTTAAAAACAAGTCCGCGTTGATTTCTCAACCCAGGAAAATTCTCCCTAAAGGTGAAGTATATGTGCCCACCCCAAAGGAGACCAAAACATCTAAAGGGACTAACTTATTGGATCCAAAGACGAAGGACATTGAGATCCAAACAAAGGAGATCAAGATGGTCGATACACAATCACCGGTAATTAAGATCACGAGTAATAAATCAGCTCAGACAAATAAGTTGAAGAAGAGAGAGTCTGATATTTCAACCAGAGAAACAGACAAAGGTGGTGGCAGTTTTAGTTTTGAAAATGAGATAAATAGAATCAAAATACTTATCCCTCTGGTTTAATTAGAAAAGAATCCTGCATATCGTAAATAGATAACCAAAGTGATAGGTTGTTCAAACCAAGAAAGCCAATCTGACGTGATAAACTTGGAAGACGATAAGCCCAATATCACTTTTGGTCCACATTTCGAGGGTGCCAGAGACACTGTTGCTCCTTTCTATATAAACCTAAATGTGCATGATCGACTGCTACATAACTGCATGCTAGACTCTGGAGCTTCGCATAACGTGATGCCCAAAACTATTATGGATAAACTAGGGCTCGAGATTACTAGACCTTACGGAGATCTCTACTCTTTCAATTCGAGAAGAGTTAAGTGTATGGGTATGATAAAATATTTAGTAGTCACCCTTGCACAGGTTCCAGTCAAAAGCGTCCCGATGGATGTAGTTATTGCTGATATCCCCCCAAAGTATGGTTTACTACTATCAAGGTCATGGGGGGAGAAACTTGGGGGGTCCCTCTAACTTGACATGACTTATTCCACAATTCTTGTGTTTGGTGGACAACTTACTTAGTTATATAGGGAAACTAGGTTAGCCTATACAGTGAGCGATCCTCGGAATCCTAACAATTTTCCCGTTTACATTGCGAATCAAGATCTAGGAAATTGTATTTTGTCTTTTGATGATGGTATAGAAAGTTGCATAGAAGAAAATTACATAGACCAGAAAGAATCCGAAAATATGCATAGCACAGGGATCTGGAATTTGTTTTTCGATGGTGCTCTGTCATGTGAAGGAGTAGGTGCAGGAGTACCTTTTTTGGCACCTGAAAATAAATTTGTTGTCCCTTTTTCTTATAGGCTTCAATGGGATATAGACTACACTAACAATGTATGTGAATATGAGGCCTTAGTATTAGGATTGGAAGCTACCAAGAAGATGAACATAAAGAACCTAGAAGTATATGGAGACACTAAGTTGATAGTCAAATAGATGAATAGACAATACCAGGCCAAACACCCTAGATTGAGAGCGTATAGAAATGGTGTTTGGGATCTAATGGAAAATTGTTTCTCATATGTAAATATTTAATTCATCCCACGTGCCAAAAATTTGTAGTCCGATTCATTAGCCAAGGCAGCCTCGACGTTTGCTCCCCCCACAACTTTTAAATTAAAATATCATATAGAGGTAAGGCACAGACCATCCATCCCGAAAAACATACAACACTGGTAGGTTTTTGAGGATGATGAACAGATCAGAAATTTCCTCGAAGCAGTGGGTGACTTTTCTGAAACTCACATCAATCAAGAGAATCAAAATGATCACACGTGGATCATGCAAGAAGGAGAATACCCTCATGAGTTTCGAGAAAAAATTTCCAACCATCGGATGTTAGTTTTAAAAAGTAATTAGATTCCAAAGGGACTAATCCCCCTGGAAAGACTTTTTGATCAAAATGACATGCCTTTAAAATCCACTCTCCAACCCCAACTAGAAGAGGTCGAAGATTGCGACGTAGGGACAAAAGAGGAACCTAGGATGGTGAAAATATCAAAGTACCTTCCTCTTGAGGTGAAAAGTAAGTATACATATTTTCTTTCCTGATATAAAGACATTTTCGCTTGGTCTTACGAAGAGCTTAGGACCTATGACACTACGGTGATTGAACACAAGATACCTCTGAAGCCTGGTGTCAAACCCTTTAGGCAAAAGCTTAGACAAATCAACTCAATCTTATTACCTATAGTCGAAAGAGAAGTCAAGAAGATTTTAGACGTGAAAATAATAGTACCACTAAGATACTCCAATTGGGTGGCAAATTTGGTCCTGGTTAGAAAAACGAGTGGAGAGATTAGACTGTGTGTTGATTTCATAAATTTGAATAAATCTTCCTTAAAAGAAAACTATCCTTTACCTAAAATGGATCGCATCTTGGAAAAGGTAGTCGGAGCAAATAGGATGTCTATGATTGATGGTATCTCTAGGTACAATCAAATTGCTATAAACAAACAAGATAAAGAAAAAACAACCTTCACTACACCCTGGGGTACATTCATGTATGATAAAATGCATTTCAATCTAATGAATGCAGGTGCCACCTTCCAGCGTGCTATGGATATAACTTTCGTCCGTGAAAGAGACAATTTTGTAGTTATCTATCTCAACGATCTAACCATTTTTTCCAAGTCTGTTGAAGATCATTTAATACATCTCAAACAGACTTTCAAAAAATGTCGCAGGTTCGGTTTGTCTTTAAACCCCAAAAAGTCTCACTTCGCCATGCAAGAAGGCAAACTCCTGGGCCATATTGTGTCCTGAGACGGAATTAAAATTGATCCCAGCAGGGTTCAAGCTATAGATACAATAAATATTCCTAGAAATGTAAAGGAAATCCAGTCATTCTTAGGAAAGATAAACTTTTTGAGAAGGTTTATCCCAAACTGTTAAGGTCCTAACCCGCACATAGGTAGATCAATGTATTCGGATGTAATAAAGGTCAATATTAATAAGACCTTTCAATAAAATAGAATAAGGCAGATGTAAGAAGACCTAATAGAAGCTTATTCTTCTAGAAGGATCTTCCTCTAGATGCTTCTCTTAATAAACACATTTAGTATAAATAAAGGTCGAGGGTATGAAAACCCTAGCTTGGAGATTATTGTAACAGATCTCTGTTCGACTAGAGGTTTCCCCCTTGAAGAGGCCTGTGAACATTGCTATCTGAATCGAAGTGTTGTTTCTGTTGCTATTTTGTATATCATTTCTGTGTATTGTGAAGATTATGCTGGATATTTTACTGTTATTCTATCATTTCTAGCATTTCATTTATGTTCTGTATATTTTATATATCTGGGATCTTGCACAAACTTTGCTGAAATTGTGAAATTAATTACGGGTATGTTAAAGAAAAAATGCGAGGTAAAATGGATAGCAGAGGCCAAAGAATCGTTTGCACGTATCAAGAGGGTTATAAGCAAGGCACCTATTCTGGAAAGCCCCAACTATCTAATGGATTTTCTCATTTTCTTGTTTTCCTCCGAGATACCATTTTCATGGTGCTCCTCCAGAAAAATGAGGAAGGCTTCGAACAACCAATAGCTTTTTTCAGCAAAAGTCTCAGAGACGCGGAACTAAAATATGATATAATGGAAAAACAGGCATATGCTATGGTAAAGGCATTAAAGTCTTTTAGAAATTATATATTTCATTCTAGGATAATCACGTATGTACCTACTAGCTCTGTAAAAGACATTTTAGTGCAACCTGACAGTGACGGAAAAAGGGGATGGTGGCTTGCAAAAATTTAGGAATTTGATCTGGAAATAAAGATGACGAAACTAGTAAAAGGTCAAGGTTTGGCTAAAATCTTAGCTGAATCTAATTTCAGAGTCCTCGGCATAAACAAAATACAGGGATGTGGAGAAGATGAAGATATGAGTGAGCTCTACGAGCAAACAAGTGAAATCAGAATCAAAGAGAAGTTTACCTCCTCTAACTGGTACAAAAACATAGTATCCTACCTACTGACTTTGAAGTGTCCGAGTGATTTATCTCCATCCAAAGCCAGAACGCTAAAACTACATGCGGTCAACTACTGTATATCTGAGGGTAAATTGTTTTGGAAGGACCCACTTGGCTTCTTGTTGGTTTGTTTGTTTGAATCCAAAACATAGAATGTCATAAGAAAATTCCACGATGGAGTGTGTGGAGGACATCACGCTTGGAGAGCGACAACTTATAAAATCCTGAGGGCAGGGTATTATTGGCCTAAAATTTTCTTAGATGTAAATGCCAAAGTTAGGGCTTGCAACCCTTTCCAATTGTTTGTAGGCAAGCATAAACTCCCAGCATTACCTTTAGTTCCAGTTAAAACAAAATATCCTTTTTAGCAGTGGGGACTGGATTTGATAGGCGAAATTAACCCCCATTCCAGCGCTCAACACAAATGGATCCTAATAGCCACTGATTACTTTACTAAATGGTTAGAGTATATTCCCACCAGGAGGGCTACAAATTCAGTGGTAATAGATTTCCTAGAGGAAAACATTTTATCTAGATTCCGCTACCCCCGAAAGATAGTAACAGATAATTCCCAGGCTTTTAAATCTATGGCTATGATCAGTTTTTGCCAAAAATACAATATTGTACTCGGCCATTCTATGACATATTATCCCCAAGGAAATGGACTAGATGAGTCTTCAAACAAGAGTCTGATCAACATAATTAATAAAGTTTTGAACGAGAACAAGATATCCTGGCATGTACATTTAAAATACGCACTATGGGCCAATCGGATTGGCACGAAAAAATCCATTGGCATTTCTCCTTTCCAGAAGGTATATGGGACTGACGTGGTATTACCTATAAACTTGGCACTCCCCGTAATGAAACTATGGCAAGATGAGAAATAAGAACCAAACCACGTCACAAGGAGAATAAATCAGCTGATCGAATTACAACAGCACAGGGTCGAGGTGGACGAAAGATTGCAAAAATATCAAGACGACATGAAAACATTATTTCACCGTAAGACAAAAGATAGAGAGTTTCTTCTGGGTGATTTGGTTTTAATATGGGATGCTAGGAAGGAATATTTTGTGAAACATGGTAAATTCGATCATATTTGGTATGTACCATTAAGAGTCGCAGCTTCCGAAGGAAAAAAATTGTTTTTATTAGAAAATCTGAATGGTAAAATTTTCAACACCCCTGTCAACGAGCGTTATCTAAAACACTACATGAAATAATTGGTTCCCAAAGGATTTCCATTGTATATACCAGTTCATATTTTCTTTCTATTTCATGATTCCCTTCAGGTATGTTTTCATTTTTAATTAATTAGGTCAATATAAATAGAGATATGCAATTTTCAAATACATTCAACTCTTTTAAGGGACACTCTTTGTGTTTTACAGGATTTCGGCTTATGACCTAAACAAGTGAAAGGAGAAAATGAAAAGTCATGTATCGAAGGCTGAATTCACTGAAATCAGGTGATAGAAAAGGTTTTTGGTTGTTTTAAAATGGTAAGGTAAAGGTATGAACTCTCGATAATTCTATTCTTTAAGAAGCAAAGGTCTCCTAAGCTTCGTAAAGGTCCCATCAATCTAATGTTTTCGCTTATTCGTTATTAAAAAGAACAATTACTTGCTCTGGGTCCTAAGAAGTTAACTTAAAATAAAGATGGGTGATAGTTAAGTAAAGCATCTCCGGGAAAGGGTTTTCAAAAAACAGTTTTATTTTTCGACCCCAGCTCCTTAGTGTACAAAAATCTGTCTGTCACCTTTCTAATGGTCTTCACTTTTATCTTCTTAAAAATCCATGTACCTTTCCAGATTTATATACATAGGGGGAAGAGATCATGTTTTAACTTCGAAAGTTGTAAAGCGTATTTTGGAAAGGAAGATGGTCTTCATAACTCCTCAGTCTCTTACTAAGCAAGTTATGCATAGGTGGATCCTAACATTTTGGGTTGTCCAACAGTTTCGAAGGATTGAGGCTTGCTCTAAGGAAAACCCCTAGAAATGATTTTTCCCCTTTTTCCTATGGGTTAAGGTGTGGTGAAGGATAGGGGAAGGTTGGTACCGAGAAATAAAAGTAAGTTAACAGACCTCCATTGCAATATATTATACAAATATCACCCCTCATACAAAGTGATTGCCCACACTTCGTGTTCTAAAAAGAAAATTATAAGACAGATGGTCAGGGATGATTTTAAGGATGGAAATTTATTTTATAATGTAGAAACCTTGGCGAATCTTACTAATCCTTCGTATGTGAACTATAAAAGTTTGGCGATATTTTTGTAAAAATATTCAAATTTCTAAGTATTTTATATAGTTTATATAAAATTTTAGTGATTTTTAAGGTAAAATAATTTTATCCTATATAATTTGGGAGAATCATTTTTAAAATAGCGAATCTCGTTTTTGAAAAAATCATGGAAAATTAGCCCATGAGCGAAATTTAGCCCCTAAAATTAGCCCATGAGATGGTGAAAAGAAATCCATATCTAATTGTACATCTAGTCTGAAGAGACGATGAAATGAAATTCAGAAATGATTTCCCTCATCTCAGCATTTAAATGCATAAATATATTCCGAAGTGGTGAAAGGAAATTCAGCAAAAAAGGGGCAGATAACTTCACCGGGGTACTGAACAGGCCCGCTGGCAGTGAAGAAATATTTGAGATGTCTGTAAGGATGTTATACAAGATTTTCACTCTACTCTGGTAATCAACTCTCTCGAGACTGGATCCTCATCTTAAGCCTAGACAAGACTCTCCAATTAAAAACATGTAATAAATTTCATTGGATGCAGGCCAAAAGTTACAAGATCTGTTGGATTTCCTAGAACTGTTTTGATTTGTCTTAATGCAAACCTAAATTTAGTAAAGAGAAAGAGAAAGTCTTGAAAAGGACTGTAACTAAGTATGAAACATAGTGAGTATTTAAAATCTTTGTGAAAGTGAAAGACAAGATCTCTTCTTCCCTCTGCTAATCTTTTCCCTAAAGGAAGTTTAGCAGAAGTGAAGCAAATGACTCCATTTACCCAATACAGGCATGTGGTCTACTTTTCTTCCCATCTTGCAAGAAGACAGGATCCCTAGTTGGAGCCTATGTTGGAGCCACCTTTTTCAACTGGTTTAAATGTATTTTTTAAGGTCAAATGTTGGTTTTTGAGTTCTTTTTCGCTTCGTGACATTTACCTACTGAAAATCTTAGTAGTCTCGACATGCGAAATAGCGAGGGATGTTATGTTTCATAACTTACCACTTTATATCGTTAAACTAAAGTCTTTACTTTTGGTACCTCGGAATATCACTCATCAGGGGTCATAAGTCACAAAGTTTACAAACCCCGATGCGCAAGGTCGCGAAAAGTTTTAAAAGCGTACCTTAGGAGAAATCCGGGAGTAAAAATATTTAAACCCTAGTCAAGTGTTGTTGGGATTTCGCGTCTCAGCATTCACTCTCTCCTAAAACATTACCTTCATAACCCTGAAATATGAATCCGCGAGACTCTCACATAAGTAACCCAGGTTAATGTCGAGAGTGTGTAGTTTTGACCATGGTTAAAGTCTCTCGGTATTTCACGACTCGGCATATGTTCCTCCCGGAAACTATACCCTCGAAGCCCCGAGCCGCGAAGTCATGATATAAATTAAAACATGATTAATAAAACACTTAATCTCGTTACATCCTTGCTTAACTAAATCTAATCATCACGATCTCGGGTTTTAGAGGCTCGAAAGATTAGAGTGAAAACTCCCGATATGGTGAACGCCGGAAGGATGATTAAATTTTAAGTAAGCTTAATAAAAAAAGCTAAGCCAGCTTAATCAATGTTCAATACAAACAATAATATGCACAGTCTATGAGGTAATTTTAAATTTCCTTGTGCCACCTTATGTCACGAACCATTGAAATTTATGGCATTAATTGGAAATGAGGTGAAACGACAAGTAAGGATAGGGTCGCTAAATCTGTCTCTAAATATGATTTGACCGTTCTTTTCATAAAGACACCTAGATTTTAAATGATCAAAGATATAGATCTTTTTCCTTTCTATTCTATTCATAAAGGTCATTTCTATCTCGCACAAATAAGTTTTTCACAACAAACTAATCTCTGTATGTATACGTATTTTTATTGTAGGAGAGCTAAGTCACAATCTTTTGTCATGGCCCCATGAAAAGCGTCCAACAAAAGTGCTGAGATTTCAGGACAAGGCTCCGATAACATTTCAGATACTTCACCTCGAAGCGTCGATTCTGTATGAACCTGGTCATACATCCCAGAGGTTTTGCAATCAGATGTGGTGAACTGTTCGGATGATTCTAGTGACAATGAGAAAGACGACATGACTACCAAATACAAGATCTTCATCTAGGCAGAGATGCACAAAGTAGCGGCCAGGCCACACCTTCTGCCTTACTATGACATGATCCGATGGGTGCTAGATCATGTAGACATCCCTACCAGAATCATCATCAACAAGAAGAAGGTCACTGTTGGGACCTTTAGACTAGAAAACTTACAGACAATGTACAAGTTACCACCCACGTCGGACTTCACATACAATGCAGAGTTTCTAGAGGGTTTTAAACAGAAGGAATGCGAGCAATATGCGAAAATTTTATCTGATTTGATCAAGGATTGGGTCTCACACCTAGTGAAGTTCAGGGCAGACAACAATGGAATTTATTCCATATCTTCCTTGGAACCAGAGTTCAAATACGTAACGATGATGACCTGTAGATTGTACGGGAGGGAAGACACCACTCATTTTTTCCTCCCATGAGTTCCTTTGATGTACATAGTAGCAGAAGGCTCTTCTTTCGACTGGGCCAAAATGTTATTAGATAGTCTGACTAGTCGGATTACAGAATATCGAACGTAGAGGGCAAGTGGGAAAGCTACCTCATTTTTTATGTCTGCATACATAATGGACGCCATGTGTTCCATGACACCTTTTCCCTTAATGATTTGGAGTTGGGCTCCATCGAAGACTGAGCCTATCCATGTCTATCATTCTAAGCTTTGGGAGGATAAGGCTTCAGATTTTATATATGAAATCTTCAATTGGGTAATGGTACCGATGCATGTCACCATCTTCAGTAATCCACTGCCCCGGATCTCGGATAGCATTACAGCCAATTTAAGCAAGGTAGCCTACTGGTACGTGGAGGAAGATTTTTCATACATCAGGGTTTTTTACGCTTCTATCCATCCACATGCTCTACCATTATTTATACCTGATAGGTTGGCTTGTCGTGAAATCGCCATGAAAACCGTGATCARTGGCATAAGTAAAGAGCTTAAGGGGTTTTCAAACAAGGTATGGCCACCTTTCCCCATTCATTTAAATGCTTATTCTTTATTAGATTTCGGGCATGAAAAGGCTGAGGCAACAGCCTTAGAAGATATAAAATTAKTCAATATTGAACAAGAAACATGACCCACAGAGGGTCATAAGTAATCACTTCGCTAGTTGTGGCCTTAAAAGTTTTGAGCACAAGAATTTGCCTCATGATGATATTTTCTGAGGCGCGAGATCGTATGCCGAGGTTTTGGCTCGRATTCAATCCTTTTCACCTGAAGAGAGGGCTGATGTTTCCAAGTTCCAAGAACATAGGCAGAGATGCCTTCCCCTAGTATTATGGGGTGAGAATCCAATGACCGTAGAGGTGCAGAAAACAAAGGCTGAAGGCTCCAAAGATTCAGCACCCGGCCAAGAAGAACAACAGGATAAAGAAGAGAAAGCTAGGGGGCCTGAAATAGGAAGTCGAGGCTTTCGATCCTCCAGGAGATCCAACTTCAGTCGTTACTCCAGGGAAATCATCTAAACAGGTCAGTAATCCCATTGTTTATGTTACTCCCCTGTAGTGAACAAAGGGAATACTAGACGCAGTTTGGATTTTTGGCGAAGAATTAACACCCAAATCAGTGGAAGAGATACCCCCGAATGAATTCTTTTTCGATAAGAAGAGAAAGGATGTCGTGAGACAAGAAATCTACTAAGAGGTGGGTACTGTATCCAAGAAATTTAAAATTATAACCGATGGAAGAAAAATGGAGAAAGAAGAATTTGCAACGCAAATAGCAGGAACATTGGGTGCTTTCTCTACAACAAACCAATATTCAGTTGGGACCCTGAAAGATCAGCTCAAGAGAAAAAAACATCTAATCAAGACATTAGAGGCTAAGCTAGCTACGACAAAGGCTGTTGTCAAAGATAAGGTGAGTGCAACTTTAGAGCAAGCTAGAATAGATGATCAAAAAGAAATCGAGCAGCTCAAAGCTAAGCACGAACAAACACAGTTGATGGCTCAGGCAAGCCAGGTACAAATAGTCAAACAAGGGGAATTAATAGAGCATCTTCGGGCCAAATTAGATTTCACCGAAAGCTGGGTAAACTATATCGAGATATTTCAATCCCAAGCAATAGAAATCAGAAAAATGTTATCGGCGGCGCAGCAAGGTCTACTTGTTAAAGTAGAAACAATTCAAAGAAGCTATCAACTCATTGATCAAATATAGAAGAACCTCTCCCTCAGAGATAGAGAAGTTGGAGTGGCTTGAGTTGTGTTCCAGGAGGCTATCATAGCCACGATGAGAAGAGAAATAAGAATCAGTCCTAGTTTTCCCATCTCAGAGCAGACCAGGGGAAACATCTTGTTGAAATAATGGGAGCGAAATATATCTGAAGGCAGGCAACAAGCTAAGGAGATGAGAAAATCTTCCGAAGAAAATTTTGGTTTGTTAAATGGGATTTGGTTGGGTTTCGATGGTGGAAGTAATGTTGAAACACTAGATCAGATCAATACAACTAAATATATGCTAAATATCAAGGAAAGCGAAGAAAGAGAATTAGCCGAAATATCACAAATAACCTAGACAGACATAGTTCAAATAGACAAATGGCTAATTAAACCGAGTACACTATTGTGTTCTATCAGCACCAAAGACCAGCAGGTGGAAGGAGAGTTGCCACGATTGGTGAAAGATTGTTATATTTTTTAGGCCAATAATCAAGCAGAACCTTCTAAGTTAATATCACAGTTGGTGGAGAAGTGTGTTATTTGCACAGAGCATGCGAAGAGGAAGGTTTTCGGTGCCAAATGAAGATAGGAATAAGGAAATGAAACACTTTAACTCCTTTGATTGTAACTGAAAACCTCTGGAACGATTGAGATTCCAACATATAAAAATTTGTATAAATATACATTTTGTAGAAAGAAAAAAGGCTAGACCTTTTTGGTCGACTGTAATAGAGGCTATTTTTTTTTTGAATTAATACAAAGCAATCCAGAGAATCCTAATTTTGTCCCGACTGTGCTATGAGTTTGTTCTCTTTGTTATTCATATTCAATTTTATTTCTCTTATATACATATGATGAATGTTGCACTGCAATTTAGTAAAACTTCTACTGTGGTGGTTAAATTCTGTTCATTTATATCGTTTACAGTTTTTCCTCTGTATTGGCTAACAACAGATACAAGACCTATGAACCTTTAAGTGGTCATATTTTATACTTCATCAGATTCCTTCTTAGTCTATTTTCTTCCTCTGTTTAAGGAGTGAGATTCTTCCTTGGTAGGAGCCTTACTTTATAAATAGCTAAATGTTTTTCTCATATTTCACACACTTTTTATTTCAAATATAACACAGTTACGGAAAAAGGCCTTTGGTTTGTATTTTGTTCTTAACATTAATTTCAAAGTTCTCTTTATAAGATCAAATTGATACAGCATAAAAAACCTTCAGATTTCTTTTAAATTTTTATGTTCCTCTATGATTGTCCCCATTGTAAGACAACCTAATATTGAACCCGGTTTATCGGATCAAACCCATATTTCTTTAAATATTTTTGACACTATACTTAAAACAATCACCACCTGGGTAGAACTTGAACGTTCATGGGCTGCAATTGAACATGATATAAACATCCAGGAACAAGTGGAAGTTAGACAACGACAACCTAGAAATTAACCCTAGCTTCCTTTCCCCAAGTTATACTATCCTCTCTTTTTACACTTCACTAACTTTCGGATGCCTAGAAACTGTACTTTTTAAAGCCTTAAGTACAAACTCTAGAACAATAGAAGGGACCTTGCAACATCAAGGCATGGTTTGTATTCTCCACTTCCATTTTAATATAATGTATCAATACATTTCTTCCCTATAAAGATGTCTTGACTTTTATTGTATAACTCCTGGATCTTATACATATAATTCATTGGAATATACATATATATATATATATATATATATATATATCTTTTTTCTCTCTCTTTTTTGGTTTTTTCTTCTTAAACAGGTTCACCATCCCGCAAATCTAAATATGGAGTGACAAGGATGACACTAGCAAGGATCAAGTGTCATTTAAAAGGTATGCCACTTGTCCCTCCGAGTATGTTTAATGAACCCTAATAAGGAGTGGTCTAGATCTAGGGAGGGGCAGGTGACATACTCCTGTGGAATTTAGGGAGATTAGTTTGTGTCCTCACTTATCGATTTGTTCAATAACATAAGTTTAGTCCATATCTAGGGCGGATTCCACCAACCTAGAAATCGTTCATGAGGTGAAGGATATTCTACAAGTGAAATGTGAGCAAATCATGCTAGAAAAGGAGGAAGAGAATTAGCATGATGACAATTTGGAGAAGAAGCTCACAGAGGTATATAGGAGTATACTCGAATGCGCGCAGGAACCATAGGTTACAACATAAGTGTAGATACAACAAATCGTGCAAACCATGGAGAGATACAACCAAGAAATAACATAGTTCACATAGAATTTAACTCCAAGCACACCTCTAGAAGTGCGATAGAAGAGGGAGAAAGAGGCTATTGCGCATGTAGAGAATATAGCGCGGGATGTTAAGGAAGTAGTAGAATTGTATAACAGGACTGCATAGATGTGGACAAGACTAGGAGAGGATGAAAAAATACAATAGTTAGAGCAGAGGGACGAAACAATAAACATGGTGGTTCATGAATTAAAGAAAATAAATAAAAACATGGACATCTCCCTTAGAATGAATGTGGTGCAGGAATTGAAAAACTTGTAGGCAAAAGTAAAGACTGTGCATGAGAAGAAACAAACAAGTCAGGCTCAGTTGGAGCTATTCGAGAAACAAGAATAAGAGATGATCGACAAACTTCAAATAGAGAAGGAAAAATGGGAACAAGTGCTCACAGAAATAATAGAAGTACTGATAGAGAACATAACAACACAGGGGTTGGATATGTTAGCAATGAAGAGTGCAGCGACCAAAATGAAAGTGGAAGGATTAACAAATAAGTTCCATGCGCTAAAGGTAGCATTGCATAAGGTGCACAGAGGATAACGTGGATCGATACAAGCCACATGTTAGTGTTGGGGGCCTATTGGAGAAGAAAAGTTTAGATAAAAATGCAAAAACCAAGGTAGAACAACACACCACATTTTGAGGAAAATCAGTGCTCGCGACAGGATTTGCAAAAATATGGTGCAAATGTGGACAAACCTAGCCTAAGTTAGGGTTAGGGTTTTGGGTTGGATTTTAATGGTTTCTAACCAATTTTTGTAATATAAATAAGGGGTATGAGGTAGATTAGGGAAGGAAAAGAGAATTATCTAATATTGATTGTTAGAGGGTTATTGCGACAAGTCTATTTTGGAGAAACCATTTTGTATTTTTTGGGATTGGAAGTCTATTTTGAGAGTTGTAGATCTCGGATGAGGTCAAAGTAGTTGAGGGTCAAGTCGCAAGATGTGGATCTTGGTGCAATCCTGATCTGCCTCACTACTCGCTACTATGATGCAATGCACGTAGTGTTTTTTGATGAATAAGAGTAATGAAGAAGAATATCTTTGTGGAAATATCCCTTGGGGAGTGAACCATGGTAAAAATATGTGTCTAATGTGTGCTAATTTATTCTGCAGTTATCATTGAATGGTTAGATAGATGAATTGATGATTTATTTATAGTGCACATTAGATTAAATATGCAAATGAACAAATGAATGGATCAGATGAATAGTAGAATAAAATGTATGGTTAAGTAGGAATAAGAAGAAGTAAGGTAAGAAATAACATCTCCTGATCCCTTGCATGACTACAAAAATCTACGTCCTGCAGTCCCCCATAAACCATCTTAAGTGAGACTGCATTGTGCACTTTGTGCACGGTGTAGCCTTCTGGTTTACTAGAAGGGCCAATGTTGATACAGGTTTTGTTGGAGAACTAAGGCATAACCCAGGTCATCCCATAAGTCCAACAATCACCAATGGACAATAATAAACTATGTAAGAGAGGAAAGGAAACATAGAAAGTATCCCTACACTGATATACATCTTACATAAAATCAAGGGAAGAAAAATCATCAAAGAGAGATATCCAGAAAGGAATATTAATACCATACAGGAAGGGAGACATACCCACATGGGAGATATTATTTTTTCCCAAGATTGGTTAGATAAGGCATGGTATGAGGAGGAGACATATCGACAGGGGGAGTTAACATTTTTTCAAATACAAAGAGAAAGAAAAAGATCCATGAAGATAGGGGGAGCATCCCCAAGGATAGATACCCTTCTCCCTTGATGGCAAAGGGGGAGAGATAGAAACATTGATGAGGAGTGATGATCATAGGGGGAGCATGAGAATGAGTGTTTCCATGTCTAAGGGTTGTCATCAATGTTGGTGTTACCATCAATGCCAAAGGGGAATATTGTTGGGCAATTGGTTTATACAGTTCATTGTCAATGATGTCAACCCTTGGAGAGTGATCTTAGAGATTGATGTCAACCCTTAGAGGTCAATGTGAACCCTAGGAGAGGTACAAATATTTTGGGCAATTGATTGACACTTGTATGATCGATATTGATGGTGAGTTAGTTGGGTACATTTGATGTAGTATACATGTAGCCCCAGAGGTGTGGTTATGTGACCTGAAGTTGATTAAGGAATATGTACATGAAGGAAAATGAAAATGTAGGTAAGACACTCATATATGGATAATAATCATTCTGTCATTTCCAATAATATGTGGAACATTATGTGGTCCTCGCGGTTAGGGAGATATGTATTTGTAAAGTTGGAAGCCCCAAAGAATGGTAAAGAATCCCCTAGTTGGTTGCAAGTATTTAATGAGAGGGTAAATTGGTTATAACAAGAAAGTTCAAAAGTACCTAAAGTTAACCAAATAGGTCCTAAAGTTAAGGAAATAGGTCCTAAAATTAAGAAAATAGGTTACTTAGAAAAAGTATAAATACACCTCAAGAATTCTGTCTTAAACACATGATTTATACACACAAGTTCATTGAATATCTATCTAAGTGATCAAGTGATTCTTTTCTGAGGTAACCAAGGATATATGAGGCATTTTTTAGAGGGAAGATGAATTAAAGAAGGCCAAAATTCCAAGGGAGGATGAAGTCTTGTGAGGATGTGTTCTAAGGTATGTTATTTACAGATCATCTTGCCATTTTTGCTATAACGTTTTTTCTAGAATAATTCAGAAGAAAAACATGGAGAATATTGAAACGACATATCAAGATACATGTGGTCTAAATTTTAGATTCTGGGGTGTTGTATTTTTGGAGATACACTCTGTGGAAGATAGGGTTTCTGGCTAGTCCTGAAACTAATCTCAAATATATGTTTTGGGTAAAATGGTCATAATGTATTCATAGAATATCCAAATTTAGTGAGACTAAATGAATTAGATATATTACTATCCTTAGTATGTGGTGTACAATTTTTAGATCCAGATATCAAATATTCTGTGCATTGCATTCTCTAGAATTTTGATCTCTAGAATAAGCCAGAATTTAGCAAGGCCTGACATTTTTGCTATAGATATTTTTTCTGGGAGGTTCCAAGAAATGAAAACCGAAGGAATGTCAGAGAATATATTGACGAATATCATGTAAAATTTCTTACCTTTATTCATTACAGGGACATGGTTATGCTTGTTGAAGTGTAGGGTTTGTGACTAATCCAAAAACTAGTCCTATGAGACTAGGGTAAAGTTTGATGAAGATGTTATTCTCTTGTTGTTGAATTTGAGGAAGGTCTACATGTTTGTGATTACATACACCAGGTCTGCTACAAATTTATAGGTATGTTTATATGCATATTTTTAGGGTTACATTTTGATGATATGGTGTATGGCATGATTGAGACATATAATGAGTGATATGGTATATTGTGGCACATGGTTTGAGGAGCACCTTGGATATTGGGCACATTGTTTGAGATCGATTTTGGTATATGTATGAGGCATTTTTTGGTGATCTATATACATGCTTTGTACACATTTGGCACATATTTTTGGCATATGTTTGAGCCATTTCATTGATGATATCTTATGGTATTTGGTATCTGATATGGTATATGGTTAAGATACATTTCATGGTATATGGTATATGGTACATGGTTGGTACATGGTTGATGTTACGAGGGGAAAAATCTCTATGGCCAAGGGTAAACCACAACAAACAGGTATGACTACATAAATCAAATCAATTCCAACATGTGCTATATAAACTAATGTGCAATATGAGGAAGAAGCCTACCTCGATCCCATCATTTGATACCATTCCACCGTTGAGCACTTTGACCCAAATATTTACACCTACAAGGAGTTCTCAAMGAACAATCGATGCAAGTATATAGTGACAATATATAAAATGAGTTAGCACATCAGATAGCACAATCCATTAATAAACATTACAAACATTCCCATGGATAATAATCATATATTTGAAAGATATCGATAGGACGGGAAAGGAGTATTTCTATTAATAATTGATCAACAGAAGTATCAATGTTACAGACTTCCGTGTTGGCATGATTCGAAACCAAGAAACCAAGTTCCTTCCAATTGGGTCTCCACCACTTCAATCCTCCACCAAAGGCAAGCTCATAGAAAAAAGGTGATGAGGTCCTCTCGAAAATAAGGAAAGAGCTTGGGGGCTGAACACTGTGTTCAGACTTGAGGGACAAAGGGATGCAGACTCAATATGAAGTAATTTCTCCARAGTAACATTTCTCTCAAAGTTGAATGCTTTCTCCTCTTTTTCCATAGCTCGAAATTGTGMTCTTATAGCCTCCAGAATGCAACTAAAAGGCCAAGTCAGAATGTTTCCAGTATATGGAAAGCCAAAGATCATATATATTTTGTCGTGACATGGACACCTGACCTCATTTTGTATTTTCTAGCATAAATCYCGATATACACGAGTTGTAGTGGAGCAACAAGAGTATACACATCTTGCATAGTAGTTAGGGAGCATATATGTGGAAAAATATATAATTTTGGCTCTAGATTTATCAAAASGGGGTTGATAAGTCTGCATAGGGAAATGAAAAAATTCCCTCTATGCAAGATAGCAATGGTGAGGAAAATCTTGCTATAACAGATGCCCCATAATGTGTGAGATCAGAGGAGTATCTACAATGGCCAAAATACATTATAAATAACCTAGAAGTGGAGTGGTAGAGAACCAACTGGATGAACTCAATTGCTCATTACATTATGTACTGACTTTTCATACATGGATGACAAGAATACAATGTAGATATATGTGGAAAATATACCAACAAGTGTTCATGGCCATGAGTAGGCAAGTATACATGTAGATACATGCCAATAGCTGTCATAGTCATGAACAAGGCCTAGTGAAACCAGTCTCAAAATCAATATGAAGATATTTGTATACCATGGAGTAGAATCTAATCTCCCATGATCATTGAAATCAAACAGGTATTGATCCAATGAAATGGAAGACACAACTCAGGAAATCTGCATCTACAAAGTGATGTCTTCAAGTCTTCAATACAATCCACCAATGGTGCAAGTCTACATCATGTGAATAAATGAGTTGAGGTCGAACACAATGAGACATCGTTTGATTATCGGTCATTGAGGTATACCATTAATAAATGTGAGACAACCTACCAATGATGAAAGTAGGTATCAAGGCACCGATTACATATCTACAAATGTGAATAAAGGAGCTAGTGTCGAACACTTGAGAGATCCATTGATCAGGAGACATTGATGTATTCCCATCTGTCAATGGAGAGAGAGCATGGCACTAATGACTGCAAGCCTCAAGGTACTCATAAAACTCTAGGTCTCGTATCCAGAATACATGAGCTGAAGTCGATGGAAAGAGACCCGATGAAAGGAGAGAATTAAGGAATCTCTCATTAGTCAACATGAGGAACAAAGCAGGAGCTTCATGATTTGATGCAGATCGGACGAAGAACATGTTCACGAACCAACGATCCTATGCATATTTCATGTGTGCCAAATGAAAGTGGTACATGAAAATAGCCTCTGAATAGCAACCTATGATGAAAAATGATGACAAAGGCGAGGAAACCACCAATAAGGCTAATGGCATCCAAGACACTGCACAAATTCCAAAGTGTGAATAGATTTCTTTCTGTCGAACACAAGGGAAACCACCCACTCAATTACCCATGATGAAATGTCGATTGTTGGGTTCAAGGTGACCTACCAATGATGAAAGTAGGGTCAGGGTGCATCATAAGACCAAAGTATCATGTTATTCTGAGACAAACTAAGGGTATGGCAGACATGCAAAGTCAAGATTTATGAGGAGTGGCTGACACAAGTTGATAGACTTCCTTTGAAAAAGAGCATGAGATATATGGTGGACTCCGACAACATAGACTTAATGATGTGACAACTAGATGTAGGAGGCATCCATAATGTTCTCTATAGTGACTAGAAGATTAACCAGTTGGTAGAGGAAATTCTATAATGAGGTCAACTTCCTAAGTCCATGCTAAACCTAAAATTATGATGACGCGAGGACTCAATAACTTTGTTCTCTATTCAAAGGCGACATGACTGTTGCCAATTAAAATATAGTACTCTCTTCCCAGTTGTATTTTTTTGTTTTTTCATAACAAGTGAATGCTATGATATAGAGGAGGGAACAAGTGTCGTAAGCAAGCAAAACTAGTTCCAACAGTGGAACATACCTATGCTCAATGCAAGGAAATGCATGCGGGAGATGGACATGCAGGGTGATGTTCCTTCCAGGGTATAGGGTGTCAAATTGTGAAGGATATAAACAAGGCTCTGCTTGGTTGAGGATGCAAACTTTTTGGGCTATGGTTTATAATGCAAAGCGAGAACTGGCTAAAGGATCAATACTACAAGCAAGGGCATGAGATGCAATCGTAATTTAACGCCAAAAAATGTCCTTTTTTATATCTTTTAGTTTACTTGGTGTGAAAAAGGGGTAAACTTGTGCCAAATAGACGTCTTTTCAAATCCAATTTACGAGTGTGAAAAAGACAAGTTCACTCGGCGATCTTTTCCATTTTTGATAATGAGTTGGAAAAGAGCTTAAATAAGACTCATGATCTTTCAAATCCAATTTTGACAAGTGTGAAAGGGAAAAATCACTCAGCGATCTTTTCAATTTTTAATAATGAGTCAGAAAAGAGCTTAACTAAGACTCGTTAGGAAGATTCTAGGCGAAAAGCCATGGGGGAGGCCAAGGATCCCGTACCGATCTTCTGTGGAATGTCAGTATCTTACAAAGAACTGACACAAGCTATGAAAGACCCAAATCTCTCCAAGTCGAGGAGGACAAAGTGCTAGTGGAGGTTATCGTCTCTATGATATACAAGATAATGTCTCTTTCTGGAAAAGACATATGCAAAGGCATTGGATACCCCATAAGACCATCCCAATCAAATGGAACCTCGTCAAGATTTGGAGGGAGAGAACTTGGGAAGAGTAAAAATCTCTCTTTTTTAGAAGGTGAAGTAATAGAAATGCTAAATACATGGCATAGAAGGTGTAGAACCAGAATCAGAAGATCGAGATTGACCAAAAATTGCATTGGCATGATCATTTCCTTAGACTTTTCACTCTCCAAGAGAAGAGTGGTATCGATAGAATATTGCATCGGTACGTCCACTTCCTCAACCATTGGTTGAATAGGATGTGATACAACAAGGTCAATAGGTGCATCACCCCAAAAATAGGAGTGTTGTTGGTCGAAGATTGCATCGACGCAACCGTTAGTTGAACAAGATGTGAGACAGTAAGGTCAAGAGATGCATCACCCCCGAACATAGGAGAGGTGTTAGTCGCATATTGCATCGACATGACCACAAGTTGAACGGGATGTGATATAACAAGGTCAAAGGATGCATCAACCCCTAAAGGAAAAGAGGTGTTGGTCGAAGATTGCATCGACATGATTATTGTATCAACCAAATAATGAATAGAGTGTTGTGAAACCATATATGCCTCAGAACCCCAAGGGACCTTAGGTGATCCCCACACTTCTGGTATCCCATCATTAATAGGACACAAATGATTAAGGTGACTTCCTTCGCAAGTCCTGCAAAGGAATATAGGCTTACGTCTAATACATGTAGGATTCTCAATCATATGAATGCCCCCAGCATGACTTGTAGTGGCTGGTGACATGCTCCCAACATGACTTGTAGAGGCTAGTAGAAAATCTCCTAYGTGACTAGCAGAGGTTAGTGATGGATCCCCAACATGACTAGCAGAGGTTGGTGATGGATGTGCAGTGTAACTAGTAGTGACCAGATATGTGCCCCCAACATGACTTGCAGCAGCTGGTTGTAGGTCTTGAACATGACTCACAGAGGTTTTCGACCAATATCCAACATGACTAGTAGAGGTTGGTTACATAACGCTAGTATGAAACATAGTGATTGGACTTGTACCCCCAACATGACTTGCATCGGCTGGTTGCAATTCTTCAACATGACTCGCAGATATTTTCGACCAATCTCCAACATAACTAGAAGCGGTTGGTGATATAATGCTAGTATGACACGCAGTGACTGGACTTGTTTCCCCCAGCATGACTTGCAGTGGCTGGTTGCAGGTCTTCAACATGACTCACAGAGGTTGTCGACCGATATCCAACATGACTAGAAGCAGTTGGTGATATAATGCCAGTATGACACACAGTGATTGGACTTGTGGCGGTAGTGAATTGTGGCATTTGAGACCAAGGTCCAAGGAAAGATTGGTTTTGAGAAATTGCAGACCAGGAATCATCTTGGTTTACACCCTATCCCTGTCCAGCAGGATAGTATCCTCCTCCATACTGATTCATAAAGGTTTGTAATGGCATCGACATTGAGGAAGTCACTTGCGAAGAGAAAGCGACATGACAAGGGTTACTCATGTGAGGATATATGTTGCCCCCAAACAAAGGAATGTCGTGAGGGGGGTTGCCCATACTACAAAAATAACTCCCCCCAAATGAAACACTAGAGGATAGATGGAGGTCAGCCATGGGAAAAGTGTTCGTAGGAACCAACATGGCAGAAGAAGGATAGGTGGACGAAGTGTAATAAGTAGAATGATTACATAGTTGGGTACTTACTTCTTGCATAGTGGATTCATAGGAAGGAATATTCCAACCTCCTACCGTAAGAGGTGTTTGAAGGATATGACTCCCACCAAACAGAGAGGGATAAGAAGAAGGAATCATGCCCCCGGACCCAAAAATTTTATTTGCATAAGGAGGTGAGACAGAGGATGGTAAGTGCGAAGACATATCAGGCATACCATGAGAAAAATGATTAGAGACCCAAGGCATTGACTGAGTACCATAATTTTGCAGACCATAATGCAAAGTGGAAGGATCCATCCCCATGAAATGAGTGAACATCATGGGGGGGTAGCAGTAAATGAGGGAGAAAAAGGAACTCCACTATCCATTGTAATAAAGACTCAACACGAAAACCTAAGGCCAACTAGTAGTCAAAGAGCACTCCAAAAGTGAAATGGCCAATATGCATGCAAACGGGCTAAAGTGGTTGAGTGGCCTCCCTCACTAAAGAAGGTATGTCTTGTCCAAGAGGGACCTGAGATTCCCTACTAAAGTTTGGAGGTAATAGAATCAGTTATAAGGGCCCTCGTAGGCTTAACAACCAGATGGTCAGATCCCCCCGGAGAGGTAATCCTCCATAAAGGTTGTGTGTTGTCTAACCCTTATCTGACTCAAGGTACAAGAAAAATAACTCCTACAAGTAACCTATGAGAAACATAAGTCAAGAAACTAATCAACCATTGTATAACCGATGCACAAGTGAACAGTCGTAAGTCTGGATTACCGTATGGGCAGGGTAGAAAATCCTGAAACGTTGAAAGTACCGCCTCTCACAGAGGTATGGATACTAGCAAGATCCCCAAATATGAATAAGTCCACATAAATATCTTTGATTCTAGGTGAGTATCCAGGGGTTATCCCTTCAACAAAATTCGTGCGACCTCGTGCTTAACTCTGGTGTGAGCGGAGCCTCCTGATATTACCAATTATACAATGGATTTCTCAATTCCCTGTCTCAAACACATAAGTTGATTTAATTGCCTTGGAAAAGTTTACTTACAAAATCCTATTCCAAGGCACTAAATCCTAGGCTAGTTGGTGCACCCTAAAAAATAAAATCATGACTAATCAATTTTAGTTTAAAGCGTAAATTGCATTGGCCATGATTACTCAAAAAGGTATGGAAATGAAACTCATGGTGTTATGACTCTGCATGAAAATAAAAATAGATATAATGCAAAGCCTAACTTTAACTTTTTTGTGAATGATATGCTAAATAAAAACAGTGCAATCTTCAATTTTAACTCTTCAACTCAGAAGTAAAATGCAATCTTTCACTAAATGTGCTAAGATAATGATAAAGGTTCCAATACAAGAATACCAACCAATGAAAAATACCTATTTTTTTTGTATTTTCAATGTATTAAAAAGAAAATGCATTGAATGATAAGTGACTTGGTATATAACTTCTATTGTGTATAAAAGAAATCACTTGAGCAGAATACCAAGCATATAAGCAGACAACCCAACTATCAAGGAGAAATCAAAAATAGAAAACAAAGAGAAAGACACCACCCAAAAATTCAACTCCAAACAGGGTTCCTATCATCCTAGATAATATCAGCAGGCACCACAGAGACCTAAGAAGGCTCAGTGATCCTCAAAACCTACCCAACAATCACTAAACCAAGAAATCAATCAAGGGGAAGTGGTATACATGACTGTTCAAGAGAAAAGGGTGTATATACGCTTCTTGTGGTGGGACAACAAGCGTGTATACGCAGTTGTCAGGGGAAAAGGGTGTATATCTTTTAAAACAAGGTTGGTCAAGGGTAAAAGGATGAAAAACTCAGACCTAGAGTGAACAGACTTTGTCCAACTGTGATACAAAAAGAAATACAAAGGAAAAAGAGCAATGTAAGAAGAAAAAATACTTCAACCCTTAGAAGGAATATCCCTCCCCAGTGGAGTCGCCAATTCTGTTACAAGGAAAAAACTCTCTATGGCCAAGGGTAAACCACAATAGACAAGTATGACTACAGAAATCAACTCAATTCCAACATGTGCTATATTACTAATGTGCAATACGAGGAAGAATCCTACCTCGATCCAATCATTTGATATTGTTCCATTGTTGAGCACTTTGACCCAAATCTTTACACCTACAAGAAGTTCTCGATGAACAAGTGATGCAAGTATATAGTGACAATATATAAAATCAGTTAGCACATCATATAGCACAATCCATTAATAAACATTACAAACATGTCCATGGATAATAATCATATATTTTCAAGATATTGATAGGATGGGAAAGAAGTATTTCTATTAATAATTGCCCAATAGAAGTATCAACGTTATAGACTTCCATGTTGGCACGGTTCGAAACCAAGAAACCAAGTTCCTTCCAATTGGGTCTCCACCACTTCAATCCTCCACCAAAGGCAAGCTCATAGCATAGAGGTAATGAGGTTCTCTCGAAAATAAGGAAAGAGCTTGGGGGTTGAACACTGTGTTTAGACTTGAGGGACAAAGAGATGCAAACTCAATATGAAGTAATTTCTCTAGAGTAACTTTGCTCTCAAAGTTGAATTCTTTCTCCTCTTTTTCCATAGCTTGAAATTGTGCTCTTATAGCCTCCAGAATGCAACTAAAGGGATGAGTCAGAACGTTTCCAGTATATGGAACGCCAAAGATCAGAGATATTTTGTTGTGACATGGAAACCCAACCTCATTTTGTATTTTCTGGCAGAAATCCTAATATACGCGAGCTGTAGTGGAGCAGCAAGCATATACACATATTGCATAGTAGTTAGGGAGCATATATGTGGAAAAATATATAATTTTATCTTTGGATTTATCAAAAGGGGGTTGATAAGTCTGCATAGGGAAATGTACTCTTCGTGTTGAATTCTTTCTCCTCTTTGTTAGCTCGAAATTGTGCTCTTATATAGCCTCCGTATCGCAACTAAAGGATGAGTCAACGCTTCCAGATATGGAACTTCAAGGATCGTAGATATTTTGTTGTGACATGGAAACCCAACCTCATTTTGTATTTTCTTTCTCGGTAATAAACTTAATATATCACGAGTCAGAGGAGCAAAGAAGCATATACATATAATACAGTAGTTAGGGGACATATATGTGGAAAAAATATATAATTTTATCTTTGGATTTATCAAAGGTTGATAAGTCAGATAGGAAATGGAAAAAGGTAGTCCATGCAAGATAGAAATGGTGAGGTAACTCTTGCTATAACATGCTCATGGTATAGGTTGTGGTGTGCTGATGTATGGCATTATTGCCGATACATGGTGGCTGGTACATGCATCAACATCTTGTGATGATATGTTGTGATATTGGTACATGCTTGGTAGAGGCACTTGTTGGTGATGTTGATCATATGGTTTTATATATGCTCTTGGATATCTTGGCATGAGTTGCATGTGGTTGAGAGTAGATCCAGTTTCGTGGATGATATAGTGACAGGTTGGATAGGTTGATGTGACAGTGGAAGTGACAATGTGTTGTGGGGAAACCCACAACATTTCCCCCATCATTCTAAATTTTATGGGGCCCCGAAAATATTTTCTCTTTTTTTATTTTGCACCTATATTTTACCCTACAAGACCTGTATCCTTACTTCTCTAAGACAACTCAATCTCAAATCATTTCTGTTTCGGGATCATGTTCGTCGAAATCCTTTTTTAATACGTTATTTAAAACTTTGATCTTCATGCTCCAATCACTCCATATTTTAAATTGTTGTCTTTCGTAGAACCCCAAAGTTTGTGCTAACCTGTCAAATGACCACTTACCCAAGTGGCATCCTAAAATTGGATTTTTGACTGCATGTTTGATTGATTCTCCAATAAGTGTATTTATTTCTTTCCGAATATAAAAGAGTTTATAAGGTATCGATGGAATATTACCTTTGATACCATCCTTGTTGAGATCCCTTTTAAACATCATCTCATTGCACTCTGTAAAGAAAACTCTGATGGATTTTTTACTCTTCTTGTGCGTGTCCCACACTTTCCCCTAAGCCGTAATAATATTCTCCGATACCGTGGTCGTTAGAGCTCAAACTTTCCATATTTTTCAAGTCCCCAACATCCAAGTCTTGAAGTCCTATAAAACACATAGTTTAGCACACCATTCTAAGCAATGAATATTCCATAGATACTTAACCTTAGTTTTTGTTTCTACACTCGTCCTGATTTACCCCGATGCCAATACCCTAACAGGTCTCATTTCTATCTATATTACTATTCATTGGTTGACACACCATACCCGCACATTGGCCCACGTGTAAGGGAATATACCTTCGATACCTTTTCTTGGCCCTTGACCAAGCTTTGGGATATTCTTGGTCATGTTGACATATTTTGGACTTCGACAACTTGTCGAAGGAGGAGCACAAGACGAAGCAGATATCGCGATATCTCGGCCCCTTTTTGGGTCCTTTTTGGGATGTGGGAATATGTAATGGAAATGGGATGTTGGCCCATGGGTTTACCCATGTTTAGGCCTATTTTGTAATATATAAATAGATGCTTAGGCTAGATAGAAGTAGTGGTGCATCTATGTGATGTTAGTATGCAAGTAGGCTAAGTGCCAAGATTTAGATCTGTGTGATTAGGACTTGTAAGGATTTGTGCATACTATGTGAAACTTGCAGAGTTAAGTGCAAGTCATTGTAGCAAGAATGTGGAAGGCTTAGTGTTGGAACGCAAGGAAGAAGGATCTAGCGAGCTACGCAGATCTTATGTCCTGTGCAGAGTAAGGGTTTTGAGGCTATGTGCTTGTAACTGGTTGACTGAAGACAATAAAGAAGAAGAGTTGGTGGATGTATCCCCAAGGTGGGGGTGAACCACGTAAATACTATGTTGTTGTGCTTTGTGATTGTCTTAATGTGTTTATGACTCTCTTGCTAAGTGATTTGATATAGATAGATAGATCTGCTTATGCTTTGTGCTATGAATGTTAGCTCTGACTTATATGAATGTGCTTAGTGCTTGCTTCTACTAGATCTGATCCATCTGTTTGTGCTAAGTGCTTAATTACATTAGATCAGTGTGAATGATGTGATGCTTTGTTCTATCTATGCAGTAGTTATTGGTTTAATATTGATGAACTATTGATGCTAAGTGCTCTGTTAAGTATTATAATCACATATTTGTGTCCCGGCTAAGGTTGCAAACACTTGAGTCCTGTAACCACCCCTGCCTCTACCTCAGGTGAGACTTCATCTTCTTTGCAGGTGTTGCTGAAAGGGTCGGTATTTAGGGTTTTTTTGGTGTGTTGTTGTAGCGTTGAACCCTGGGTCTTCCCCTGTTCCAACCAATGGTTCTGTTTCCAGGACCTAGAGATGTGATTGCTAGGAACTGAGAAAGAAGAATCTYTGTGCAAAGATTCATCGAGAATTTGTGAAAGCTCTGTGCATAGATCTGTCTCTCTAGTGCACAATATTCTACTTGATTTATGAAGCTCTCTACTAAAATAAAGAAGCTCGATTTGAAAAAAAGAAGCCGGATCTGAAGGAGAGAAGAAAGATATGAAAGATTTTGTGCCCTAAGAAAGGTAAAAGTGGGAATTTATGATTAAAAGAGGTAAGATCTGCAAGATCTGTGCTCTGATAAAGGTAAGAATAGTGAAACGTTTTAGATCTAGAAGCTTTGTTCTCTGTAGAAGTAAGATAAGTGAAAATTTTTGTTTCTAAAGTATGGATCTAGGTATGTTTGATAGGTTCTATCCTAGCTTGAAAAATAGGGCACTAATAGATGAACGAAGGCTTGATATGAGTAGATCTGATAAGAATAGTGAAAGATATGTTATACCTATGCATAGAAAGAATGTTTGGACTAACAAATGGATGCAGGATCCTCGAAATAATTTTTTGCAGGTTAGCTACCATGATCCTAGTGTGTAGTACCAGAAAGGCTAAGGATCATTTAAAAGAAAGAGAGGATTAACCCTCTTTTATAGTTGCAGAAGACCGGGACACCTTGCTAAGGAATGCCCTAGGAAAAGACCTAGTTGTCTTTGTTATAGAGTTATAGATCATGAAGTGTTGGATTTCCCTAGAATGATCGCTAAGCTGGAAGATATGAATCTAAATAAAGAAAAATCTAAGGTAGATCCAAAAATGGAAGAATCCTAGGATGAATCAGAGAAAGTATTGTTGCAAATAAACAAAACCCTGAATGACCATCGACATGTCAGACTATCAGATATCTTCAAGGAAAAAGAATGCATTGAAGTAAGAATAGAAGACTTTGACATTGACTATGTTCTGGATGAAGAAACACAGGTGAATATCATGACAAAAAGAACTTGGGAAGCCATAGGGAAGCCTACTATGATCTCTTTATTAGGAGGAATAGGACTATTCAGAGGAAAGCTGATAATCCTATGTGGGAAGCTTGCTCGCATACCTATGAAGGTTAATGGAACTTCGATAGAAGAATATTTTGAGATTATTAAATTTATTGAAGACAATGCCCCATTTATCATGTTACTAGGAAAACCTTGGATTGATACAGATCAAACCAGATGAAAATAAGAAGAAGAAGTTTTGGAACAGAAGAAACAAGAGCTAAAATATTTCATGACCATAAGGATCGTACACTTGATTATAGAACATGAGAACAGATCAAAGTTATTTAACACTAGAGGCCCATATGTCGAATATGAAATAACATTAGAGGACTCACAAAAGACTGAAGTACTTATCCTAGACAAAGAATAAGTATCACCTTCGAATCTTAGGAAAGAATTTCAACAACGCAAAGTAACTATGTTAAGAGAAGATAAGAATTAGAATGGAAAAAGGCATATCGAGACGAAGCTCACTGGAAAGAAGGATAGAAAGCTAAGTCAGAATAGAGATAAGATGGAAAAGTTATCGAAAGTTCCAGAGGGAACCACACAGAAGGAAAATTTTCAAAATTGGAACTTTGTCGGCATATCAAAATAGTGACACATGGAACTTTTCCATGATGAAGCAATATAATCATTAGGGAACGTTATAACCATTAGATCAATGCTCCAAATGAATAGAAAGTCATTTATGGCCATCCAACTCCCCATCCAACCATTGAGACCATGACATAACGGATAGAACCGAGTTAATGAAGACTTCATACCTATTGCAAGTGACCCATTGTCGAGTTACCTATTTATCCCACCACACCATGCACCGAGAACACTTTTTCCAATTGATAATTTGAGCCCACAGACTATTTTGATTTTATACCATGATCATCGTGCTTCTGCTCTCTCTCTCTCTTTATTGTTTCTAAGCTACCCCCCCGAACCTAATATTGTTTACGCCGAGTGTGTATGTCAGATGAGTTGAGCATTGTAGAAAGTGTTGTTGAGGAAGTTTTGATCGACTTGATGACTGAAAGAGTCATGTCGATGTCTATAGGTATACACGCATCATCCACGAGAGGACTACTAGCTTCTCCATCCACTGCTCGAGCCGGACCATCCCGACCATCCGATGAAAAGAGAACCAAGAACAAGGACAACCTCACAAATTCTAAGATGATTCTGAGCATATTACCCACCTATATACCACCTCTGAGTGGTGTTGTAAACCGTGATAGTGTACCTAGATATTTCTAGTATGCCCTAGTCACTGCGTACCTCTCAAAGGGGATACGTGCAGTTCGTGCAGAATAAACAGTGGCAGTCCAATGATTTATTTCACGCATACTACAACCAGTTGAAGGTATCTATATAGTCTGAGCCTTTCATGACGTTGAATACTTTACACAGGTTCAGTCCATTGATAAATTTCAACGTGGACTGCCATTTTATTTACAACACAATTCTCGTTGATGAGCACAAGAAACAACTTCAGTCCTACTACAAGATAACAAAGGAGGATTTGGAGGATATCACCAAGGACTGGTTGACAAACCTCCTCATTCCAACAGACCCTATGGAGATATACAATATAGACAGTCCATAAACTGCACAGGATACACCCGGACCTAGAAGGATGAAGAAAACTGAAGAGGTTTAGGATTTAGATAGTGCATCTACGAACATTGTTTCCATATCACCAAAGAAAGGAGGTGATGATGAAGAGATAGATGGCGCAGAAGTTGAAAAGAAGAAAGGAGAGGTTACATTGCCTAGAGATGAGGATGACCCCTCAAAGAAAATGAAGGTTTCCCCCCCAAAGCCTTCCTCCCAAAAGAAATTGAAAGCTTTTATTAAAAAAATGTAGACTATCCTCACCTCAGATGACTTTGATTTCATTATAGCATCCCTGAATGATTCTTCGCTAGAGATAGCAGAGAAACAAGAGGCTAAGAAGGAAGAAATGTACAATAGAATTGAGATTGAGCTCCAAGGAGTGCATCAAGCACTACAGTACAACCACGCAGTGTCCATTGTGCCTCTATCAGCAGGAACACCAGAAATGGGAGATGAGCCATCTCAACTCCACCGAATCACTGAGACAGTCGAAACTCTCCTTCAACAAGCACATGAAGAAACAGGGAAAACCACCCAAGATTTGACACAAGTACAAGGCATCCTTGTAGAGAAACGTATTGCATAATGGGATAATCTTGATCTCCAGGCAAAGTTTGATGAAGAAAAATCTCAACTGCAAAAAGAAAAGGAACAGTTTCTCATGGAGCAACTCGAAGTAAAAGAAATGGTCAACAGAGTGCTTTGCTCTATGACAGTCGTAGAAGTAAAGGATGAAGAGAGAATTTCATAGCAAATAGTACAACTTGAAGAAGTGATCCAACAACTACAACAACACATAGCAGATTTGGAGCTACGCATAGTACTCGAGAAGTATTGAGAAGAGATCARCAAAAAGAAAAAGAGGAGAGGAATCCAAGTTAAAGTCACTTGCAGGAAGGATTTTGGAATGGAAGGTCAGTMTTGATCCTGAAGAGAAATTAGTTCAAGTGGATTCAACTCTCAACGCTTTCATAGGATTAAATGCCTCCTCAGTATTGGAGGTAAATAATGACCTGAACTTTTCTAGGACCCGAGTAATAGAGATGGAAATAGATTTGAAGGACGTAAAAGACCAATTCGACATAGATGTCCAGGAAGCTATCAACACAACTAAAATTTTAAAATTAGGTAAGATCAATGGTGGCCTATAGGCACAAACAAACCACTTGAATGAACAGTTTTAAACTAGGATGAAAATCCTACGGGATACCCACAGGGATGAGTTGGAATTAGAAACAAATAAACTTATTGTTACTCTTGAAATGACTATCATCTTGACAGGTACCATGGATTCCATCAAAGCACAAGCACTAGCTATCAACAAATATCTACTATAATACTCCAAGGCCATGCCCCAGTTATATTATGAATTGTAATTATTTTTATAGGCTAGTGAACCAAGTGTATATAAGTTGCTCGGCTTATGTGTTTATTAGGCCGGAGAGCCTAGGTGTTAAAGGCCAGGAGCCTGATTTTCTATATGTAATTATGCAGAACATTAATAAAATATAAACATCGTTGCATGTATACTGACCACGAAGAAAGAGTGACGAGGGACTAAGCTTCCACAAGGCTGGGTAAGAGAGAGGGGGATGAAAGGTTGGAAAAAGGGGCTAATATTAGTGGCTTAATTCCTTGAGAATAATAATTTATTATTATTCCGAAAGTTGTGTGAAAGATAGGTTTTTATCCTAAGTTCCTGGAAAAGGGAATGAGTGTGAAGTGGAGCACATGCAGCTCCAGGAAGACAACTGTCAACCTGGGCACATGCAGTTAAAGATGAAGTGCCGACTCATGTTGGGGGGAGGTCATTCTTCCATCCTCCATATGAGCTAGAGACCTGCACATCGACCTCTGTCTTTTTCTTTCCTGACACCCTGAACCCAGTGGGGGAAAACCCCTGGATTGATCTGTCATCTAAGTTGTTAGGCCTCTGCAATCAACCTCTACATATCCTCATGCATCTCTGAAAATAAAAACCATGAAGTCATCCTGTATTGCTTGTTGAGAAGCCAGACGCACCCTGTAACTACATGAGCCTTTCAATGTCTTAGTGTTTGACTGTTACTGGTTGGGTGTTMATAATCATTTTCCCTGTTGTTATTATTGTCACCCGTACCTTRTTGGAACTGAGTCGAAAGTGTTTGAAGAAGCAGGTTGTCAGGCTTGTGAGCAACACTCTCTCCAGGTGAGAGAGGTGGTTGTGGATTGAAAAGGCAAGTTGGCAGGCTTGTAAGCAACTCTCTCCACGTGAGAGAGTGTGCTGAGGAAGTGAGAAMTTCTGGAAGGGGTCCCATAGATGCTACAGAGATATGAGAATTCTAGTCCGACCTGTTGCTGAAGCCCAAGCCAAGGGAGGTGAAGCAGTTGATGGACTTTGTGACACTGAAGGTGTATATTCCTAGGGTGGGACAAGCATGTGGGGAATGAGAGTATATGAGCAGTCGGCATAAGTGGCTCCTAGGAGAGAATCTTTCCTTTTAACTGTGTGACTTCTCTATTGACCTTACCTAGCCTAGGAATCCCTTGTTAGTGGAGTTTAGTCCTAGCTTGGGGGTGACCTACTTCTCAGAGTGATGAGCAGTGTTGTCTAAGGCTGGGAAGTTCATGGAAGGTCTACACAGAGTTGGTGCTGTTACTCCAGTTGAAAATATAAGTATCAGTCTGTGCTTAATTTATATGTTATGCATGTTTGTGATGCTTGAATGCTATCATGTATTCGGTTGCATATATGAACTACTATTGGTTCCATTGATTTTGTATGGTAGAAGTAATTCTGTGATTATTGTGATTAAGTTTTTTAATTCATTAAAATGAATATATTATATAAGTGTATATTCCACAGTGGTAGAATTACCCAGTCTATGTGTTAGTTGGGGATGTTACAGTTTGGTATTAGAGATAAGTGAAGTCTCTGAGTAGTGGTGTTACCAAGTCGGTTGGTGGTTGGGGACGTTACAATTTGGTATCAGAGCCATGGTTTCAACACTGAGCATGGATGGGCCATGTTAGTGGAAGTTGAAGCAAGAGTTTTGGAAGGAGTTATTGTCGAAATGGAAAAAACTCAAGTTCTAACCCAAGGTTTTAATGCAGAGCCTGGATGGGCTGGGTAAGTGGCCATTGGACCCAAGGTTTCAAGTGGAAATTGTGTTAAGAGGAAACAATTTTGGACCTCAGAAACATTCCTGAGTGCCAAGAGGTTACCTTTCTTGTGTTACAAAACTAAAGAGAAGTAGTGATGCAGGAGCATCGCTCCACCTTAGGAAATGCACCAACATTCCAACACATCAGTGCAAATTTCAATGAGGGAGAGGCATTAGCCCTTGTTTCCACAGGGGCAGACCTGGGGTTCAACGCTTCAACAGATCACCAACAAAACCCTGAGGTATAATAAGGGGGGGTTGCAGGAATCAGGTGTCTGCAACCTAGCTGTGACACAGATCTGTGATTAAAACACTTATGTTGGAACAGAGGCAAACCCAGGGTTCACTCTCAAGAGCGCACCAACAAGCCCTAACTACCGGCCCTTTCAACAACACCTGCGAAGCAGATGAAGTCTAACACAAGCGTTAGAACCCTAATTTGCACTAGACATGCTTACCTGGCATCAGGCCATCTCATATTCCTTCTTTTCCAAAACACTGTTGAACAACTCTTCTTAAAAACCCCTTTTATAAAGGCCCACGGGCTCTGCTCCATTACTRGACGCATGTACACGCTAGCTAACCCAAGACAACCCGTGTGTACCTACAAAAGCACAGAAAAAGGAAATTTGTTGATGGAACACACAGCTTTGGGTAAGTTAACTAAACCTTTCGGCCATGCATGGCCACTCACTCGACCAAATACCCAAATTCTTCTAGCCTATAAAAGAAGGGTTAGGGTTCCCATTTGAAAGGAGGAGAATCATAGTAAAGAAACTATACCCAATTGAGCATTCCCTTTGTCCCAACCTTTAGCCATCCTTGTGCAAAGATAATTATAGAGCAAAGAAGTTGGAAGACAGTGGAAGAAGATCCCAAGACCAGGATCGAGGAGCAGTAGCTAACTTTATCATTGTAAGGTATCATTGTTATAACCCTAATTTGCACCAAACATGCTTACCTGGCATCAAGCCATCTCATATTCCTTCTTTGCCAAGCCACCACTGAAGAGATCTTCTAGAAAACTCCATTTTTAAAGGCCCACGCACCCTACTCCATTACAACACACATGTATCTACAATTTCCACGCTAGTTGACCCACTATAGCCCGTGTGGACCTTCAAAAGCATGAAAAAAGGAAAGTTGTTGACGGAACACACAACTTCGGGCAAGTTAACTAAACATTTCAGCCATGCATGGCCAGTCATTCAACCAAATACCTAGCTCCTTCTAGCCTATAAAAGAAAGGGTAGAGGTCCCGTTTGAAAGGGGGAAAAACATAGTAAAGAAACTCTACCCAAATTTGTATTCCCCTTTGCCCAATATTCTGCAACCATTTTGTGATTTCAACGAAGAAGAGAAGCAAGTGTGTTAGCAGTTGGTGCACAGTAAAAAAGGAGCCCAGGACCATATTCGTGGAGCAGTGGATGGCTTCATCATTGTAAGTTTCTTTAGTGAAGTTAATAATAAAGAAGTACTTTTCCCATCCCACCATATGAGGTTTTCATTGTTTATTGCGTACATGTTGATTAAATCTCTAACCCATTAATCTGTAGATCAAATACATGTGGAGTTCTTTGTTTGTATTTTGTGAATGCAGGTCAGCCTTGGGAGGAGAGTTGTATTCAAAGAGAGACCAAGAATGAAGAGGGATCGATATCAAAATGCTGGAAATAAGGTATGTTCATTTGATCTTCTTAACTGTGTATTTGCTAAAGAATAATGGGGATTAGGTCTGGGATGATGGTAAAAAGTAGGAACCTTTGGGTCTTTTCTGCATGCATGATTAAAACCCTAAGTGCTAGTCCGTAGGGGGATTTACCACTCACAACAGAATTGGCGACCATACTGGGGATCTCTCGGGTTTTCTGGGAATACGTTTTGGTAGTTTTAAATTGGTTTCGTCACTTTTTTTCTGAGTTTCTGCAAGAGTCTGAGCTAGTAGGGATTCTGGTCTTCCATACCAGTACTCCCTTCTTTCTTTGCTTGGCTGCATTTTCTTTTCAGGAAGTCATAGAGGTACACACGACCTGTATAAGGCCTTCATGCATGTACACATGCCCTACCTTCACGCAACCCACATGCATACGCCTGCTAATGAAGTGCTAGTTGCATGTTTGAGAACCTAGGAAATCCTTCTCAGGAAGCAGCAGTCATCCTCTCCCCTACAGAAGTGATCCTACTCAAGGATCTTCTAGGTCCTTCAAGGTCTCTAATTGAACAGTCCATAGTCAGGTAAAAACCTCAGATCATCTTTTTCCTTGCATCTTTTTCGGTCAAAGTAAGTTTTTGTGTCTTCAAGGGATTCTGATTCTCAATACCAATACTCCCTTCCTGAGCTTAGCCTCTTATCTTTCTTATTTTAAGGAGAAATAGAGCCACACGTGGCCTGTAGTGGGCCTAAATGCGTGCATACGCGTCTTGTATTTGGGCATCCTACATGCATACACTGGCTGTTGAAGTGACAGTCACATGTCTGTCTACAAAATTTTGAGGAGGCAATCGTCCTCTTCCCTGTCATGTTTTCACTTCCCATATTTTTCTTGTTTCTTTCTGGTCTCTATCATAAGCAATTTTAGCCTAGGTTGTATTCCAACATAGCTTTCTTTTTCATTTAAAATATTTTTTGTGTTTCCTAGCTTTTTAAACTTATTTTTAGCTTGAAATTTTAAGATAAATGAGTTTCATTTTGAAAAAAAATTCCCCCTAATGGTCGGGGGGGGCATGAATTGTGCATTCATCGGTTTCTTTTTTAATCTTTTGTTATTTATGCTTTGATTGGAAGAAAAAAAAAAAAAAAATTAGTTTGTTAGATCTCTTTCTTTCCTGGCATTTTCTTTGCATTGTTATTTGAAAAAGAAAAGAAATTAGCATAGTGTTGTGTTTTCTTCTCATCTTAAAAGCATTTCAAAATATATATATATATAATCATTCTTTTCCAGTGTTCATATAAGTTTCATCATTTTTCGCAAGAGTCTTAACACCATCAGTTGCACTACTGTACCATTTTGAGTAAATCAAGCCAG
>SNQJ01S0080859.1:23019-38610 GCA_010110895.2 Picea sitchensis | reverse complement strand
CATCTTAAAAGCATTTCAATATATATATATATATAATCATTCTTTTCCAGTGTTCATATAAGTTTCATCATTTTTCGCAAGAGTCTTAACACCATCAGTTGCACTACTGTACCATTTTGAGTAAATCAAGCCAGTAAAAAGAACACTAATTAAAATTTACTAGACTTTATGTTTGTAAGGTCCATCAACTAGATTAGGCTAGAGCCTTGATTTAGGTTGGAGAGGAAACTCTTCAAGGCTATAAAACAAACATACGAGTCTGTGTTAAGGAGTGTAGAAGTCCAGTAACATGGAAACTATCTGGGATCCCCCTCTAACACAGGGGCTAAACACGAGGTTGTGTGTGGAAAGGTAGCGGAGATAACCCCTCCAAAGTCGGACCAAGCGTAGTGGGGAATGCATATAGAGGATTTGTCTTGGGATTCCGTTGATCGCATTTTCCATGGAGCTTCATGGGTCTCGAATCTGTTCAAGGTCCTCAGTCATCTTCCAGAACACTTTCTTTTGATACCCTTGATAGGTTTCAAGCTTGATACCCTACTCATTGCGGTTCACCCGACTGTCAACTGTACCCACCTGGTGATTGTTCACAAGTTGGCAACCTAGTTGCATTTATTTTAGGGACTTACATAGGTGACCATAGGGGTATACCATAGTACCTAGGGAAGAAATTGAGACACACTTTGTAGAGTATACCTGATGGGTTCTTCCTTATTCAAGTTGCACTTGCACCGGTAAGTTTCTCTAGTCTTGGTTGGTGTAAATGTTCTTCCAACTAGTTAGTCATTTTCTTGATTTTTCTTTAGGAACTTTTAGTGTGTGCTTTGTGCTCCCTAGTTTTCCATAGTGAGTTAGTCAGTTGTGGATTTGGGTCTCTGACCTAGGGTGGTAGACCTCCCACTCCGTCGGTTGAGAGGAATTTTCAGTCTTCCGCTTAGAAACGTGGAGCCACCTCTTTATAGGTGTTTTTTTGATAACACTGGTTCGCTAGAGTTAGTGTGTGAGACTTTTACAGACTTGAACGATCCCGAAAAGGGAGAACTTGTGCATAAGATATTCATGGCTAAATTTCTCAGTGATACCAACCAGGGATCCCCTTCACAAGGGGATTCTTGTGCTTTTCCCTTCTTTGGAAACGTTGGTGTCCCTTTGATGGCCACTTTGTACATTCCTGGGTTGAATGTGGGACTACCAGTTTGGTTGGGTACCATTCCAAATGTCCTGAATGATCTTGACACTTCTCAGTTAAGCACCTTAAGTCATGGTCACCCTATTGATGTTTCTTCATTAACAAAGTCTTCTCCTCCTCCTTCTCTCGCATCTGGTGAAAGTACAGTTACTAGTAACCTAAAGTCTAAACGAAATAGAAAGAGGAATAATAGGAAGAAGAAATCACCAACCTCTACGAGTCATGTTGGAGATAGGTTGACAACCTATGCAAGTCACATTGAAGACCAACACCCTGCCTCTGCAAGTTATGCTAGGGGCACATACCCACCCTCTGCAAGTCATGCTGGGGGAAAATGTCTAGTCACTGCTAGTCATACTGGTAATAAGTTTGTAGCCTCTGCAATTCATGTTATCGACCCATCACTAACCTCCGCAAGTCATGTTGGAGATGTGCAACCAACCACTGCTAGTCATGCTAGGGACATTAATTCTATTAAGAAACCTAGATGGATAGGACGTAAGCCTAAGTTCCCTTGTAATCTTTGCAAGGTAGATCACCTTACTCATTTGTGCCCTAACATTCCAGAGGTACAAAGATTGTGGTCCTTGTCTGCAAGCACTTCTGATTCTGAGTCTTTTGAGGCTTCCTCATAGTCTATTCAACCATTGGTTGAGAAAGTGGTCATGCTGATGCAATCATCGGCTGATCCCACTCCTCTTTTGGGGGGTGAAGTTCCTTTAGACCATGTAGTCTCGCAGCCTATTCAGCCATTGGTTGTGAAAGTGGTCATGCTGATGCATTCATCGGATGATCCCACTCCTCTTTTGGGGGGTGAGGTGCCTTTAGACCTTGTAGTCTCTCAGCCTATTCAACCATTGGTTGAGAAAGTGGTCATGTCGATGCAATCATCGACTGATCCCACTCCTCTTTTGGAGGGTGAGGTGCCTTTAGATCATGTAGTCTCATAGCCTATTCATCCATTGGTTGTGAAAGTGGTCATGTTGATGCAGTCATCGACTGATCCCACTCCTCTTTTGGGGGGTGAGGTGCCTTTATACCATGTAGTCCCACAACCTATTCAGCCATTGGTTGTGAAAGTGGTCATGCTGATATAGTCATCGGATGATCCCACTCTTCTTTTGGGGAGTGACGTGTCTACCCACTATGTTTTTAGCATTTTTGGTTGAATACTTTCAGAAGAAGGGGGCATTTTTCTCGTTCTGAGCACACCCCCTCCGAGACTTAGGATCGTTTCCTTTGATTGGAATGACCTTGTTGAGCCTCATTTTCCTTCTGCCACACCTTTTCAAATAAGGGTTGAAGCTAATTCAACAAACATTTATCGATGTATTGTGGATGAAGGACCCTCTGCGAGTATTTTATCCTCCCCAGTTTGGAAAGTCTTGGGATCTCCTGAGCTTTTTTCTTCTTCGCATGAACTTCTAGCTTTTGACAGACGTCCTAGTGAATATTTGGGGATTCTTCCTCAGTTACCTATCTCGTTAGGTGGGAAGACTTTCCTTGTTGATGTTATAGTGGTGCAATGCCCGTTAGATTTCAATATGATTCTCGAGCGTGATTATGTATATTCTATGAACGATGTGGTGTCTACGTTCTTCTCGGTGATGCATTTCCCTCACAATGGAAGCATTGTCACTATCGATCATCTGGCATCTGATAATCACCATCCTAATTCAACATTAATTCAGACTACCCCTTTATATGTTCCTAGCATTCGTGTAGACTCTACACCACCATGGGTTAACTATGTGGCATCTTATCCTCGATGTTCAATTGCTTATGAGAAGGAACCTGTGCAATCATGTTTTCCTTCTTGAGACTTGGAATCAGCAATTGATCCATTGGTGTATCTAATGGGGGCATGGGAGCCCTTGCTTCCCCCTCTTGGTCCAAGTGGACTTGAGTATCTTTCTGATTCTGATCTCGTTGTTAGTAGATCCTCAAGCCCTCGTGATCCTGATTCCTCATTGATAGACTCTGCCAGTCCTAGACAAAACCTCCATCTTCATATGGAGTATGGTCATTTTACTTCATCCGTTGGGACTGTTGACCCTCATTTGCGTGATTTATCAGATTTTGAATTTCCTTCAAATGAGTCTATCCTTGAATCCATGACTACGATTTCTATCCCGCAAGACTTACACCATGGTTTGTGTTTTCTTCCCTTTTGGGAGACTTCCCAAGTTGAATATCGAAGATACTCTTGGTCTGAGCCTAGCAGTAGGCTCTACCTAAACCAGTTTCATACATGAGACATAACCCCCACGGGTCATCTTTTAAGCCCTTTTCAGACCCTCTAAGCATGAAAATATTGTCGAGTGATCTTGTGTCCTTTCACGCTCGTTAAACTGAAATTTGAAGTCACGTCTATCCAGTGGTAGTTTACCCCTTTTTCGGTCCAGAAGGTCAACTTTACGAACAAAGGTATACTCCATAGGCTTCGGATCCCTAGAAGAGTATTCTCAGTTATAATTGTAACCCCTTTTTCGGGCCTGAGGGACTAAATTTACGAAAAAGGAATCCCCATGGAGTCCATAGTTAAGCTCTTTTTAGACTCCCTAAAATTGAAAAGATCGTTGAGTGACCTTATTCTTTCACACTTGTTAAAATGGTCTAGCATAACATTCCTGATGGAGTCCATAGTTAAGATTTTTTCAAACTCCTTAAAAATGAAAAAATAGTCGAGTGATCTTGTCTTTATCACACTCGTTAAAATGGTTTTGAATAGACATCTTGTCAGTGCTAGTTTACCCCTTTTTCGAACCGACTAGACTACCTTTGAAAAAGGTACCCCATTGGAGTCTCCTTTTACATTTTTCAGACTCTCTAAATATGCAAAACCACCGAGCTTACCCTCTATGGGCTCGTTAAACTTACATTGAAGGGCGTTACCATACCATTGTTTGTCTTATTAATCGCATTTGCATACCCACGTATTTGGCCTAATGATGGCTCCATGTTGCTCTCAACTGAACCATCTGAATCATGCCTTATACGCAAGCCCTGTAGCACTTTGCCTTTGCGTCTTGATACCTTTGGCCCCTGGAGGATTTTTCCCGAGTGTCCTTTTATTTCATATGTCCCTTTTCCTTGAGCATCCCTATGTTCCGTGTGCTTGGAACTAGTATTTTTGTGACACTTGATTCTTCCTTTGTAACGTAGCATTCTTTTATTCTTTTTCCAAAATTATTGAAAAAGACAAAAAAAATCAAATATACCCCAAAAAGAGGAAGGAAAAAGTAGTTTCTTTGTATTGAAAGCACAATAAGTTTCCCTTGGATAAAGCACATCTTTCAGTTTGTTCATCAAATCCTGGGATTTAATATGACCTTAGGAAGTTGTTCCTGCTACATTGAGTTGTGTCCTCCTCCATTTGGTTATTCTTCCAAACATATGGAGAGTTTGCGTTGCCTCTTGCCTCGTAAACTTATGTTAATTCCATGCTTCCTGAGTCTCATCTTTTGTCATGCTATTATCCAAGGGAAGTTTTCTAATCCTAAGTCATCCCCTCTGCAGTTTGTCTCTTTCCCTCATGCCTAGCCATCCTCAAAGTCTAATCAAGTCTTTGCTCGAAATCAATGAAGCCTTCAGTCCAATCATCAATATTCTCTATTCCATTACCGACGAGCCACCAAAGACCTCTGGGTAGTGAATTCGTACACTCATATTACATTCCTACCAGAGTTTTGAATATTTTGAAGTTGTTGCTCGAGCTCTGAAGACCTCATCTCCAGCCATCAGGCCTTATCAGCTTCTAGAAGATGGATACTATACATGTATATCTTTTGATTTTGAGATGTATATCTATTGTGTATTGCTCGCAACTACACTTTATATAGTTATATGACATGGATCTATAATGTATTTGATTGGTAGCCATGATTTTATTTCATCCCAAGCATGGGTATGCTCGCCTCGGTGAGACAATTGTTATTTTGTAGATGGCACCTCCTGAATTTTGGTCCCTGGGCTCACTGATTTGGTACGTTGATAAATATTGATAATGTATTTAGGCCATCATATGCTCTTCTAAACTCACACATTAGGGGGCATCTGTTATAACCCTAATTTGCACCAAACATGCTTACCTGGCATCAAGCCATCTCATATCCTTCTTTGCCAAGCCACCACTGAAGAGCTCTTCTAAATGACTCCATTTTTAAAGGCCCACGCACCCTTCTCCACTACAGCCCGCATGTATCTACAGTGTCCACGCTAACTGACCCACTACAACCCGTGTGGACCTTCTGAAGCATGAAAAAAGGAAATTTGTTGATAGAACACAGAAATTTGGGCAAGTTAACTAAACCTTTTGGCCATGCATGGCCGGTCATTCAACCAAATACCTAGATCCTTCTAGCCTATAAAATAAAGGGTAGGGGTCCCATTTGAAAGGGGGAAAAAACAGTAAAGAAACTATACCTGAATTCATATTCCCCTTTTCCTAAGATTCTACAACCATTTTGTGATTTCAACGAAGAAGAGAAGCAAGTGTGTTAGCAGTTGGTGCATAGTAAAAGAGGAGCCCAGGACCAGATTCATGGAGCAGTGGTTGACTTCATCATTATAAGTTTCTTTAGTGAAGTTAATAATAAAGAAGTACTTTTCCTGTCCCACCATATGAGGTTTTCATTGTTTATTGTGTACATGTTGATTAAATCTATAACCCATTAATCTATAGATCAAATGCATGTGGAGTTCTTTGTTTGTCTTTTTTGAATGTAGGTTAGCCTTGGGAGGAGAGTTGCAGTCAAAGAGTGACCAAGCATGAAGAGGGATCGATATCAAAATGCCAGAAATAAGGTATGTTCATTTGATCTTCTTAACTATGTATTTGCTTAAGAATAATGGGGATTAGGTCTGGGATGATGGTAAAAAGTCGGAACCTTTAGGTTTTTTCTTCATGCATGATTAAAACCCTAAGTGCTAGTCCGTAGGGGAATTTACCACTCACAAAAATCATTGTGAAGTTAATAAAGGAATTGCTTTTCCCATCCCGCCATATGAGATTGTTATTATTGGAATATTGATTGTATGATTGATTAAATCTCTAACCCATTAGTTCATAGATCAAATGCATGTGGAGTTATTTGTTTTTCTTTAGTGAATGTAGGTTAGCATTGGGAGGAGAGTTGCAGTCAAAGAATGACCAAGCGCGAAAAGGGATTGACATCAAGCAAGAAAAATAAGGTACGTCAACTTAATCTCTTGAGCCTTGTATTTACATATGAGTAATGGGGTTTAGGCATGGGATGATGGTAAAAAGTAAGAATCTTTAGGTCATTTTTGCATGCATGATAAAACCCTTAGTGCTATTCCATAGGAGGGATTTCCCACCCACAACATAATCGACGACCATACTGGGGATCTCTAGGGTTTTTGGGAATGTTTTTTCTTGGGTATTTTTAAGAACTGATTTCATTTCTTGTTTTTAAAGTTTCTACAAAAGTCTGAGCTAACAAAGATTCTGGTCTTCCATACCAGTTATCTCTATTTTTTTTTTCGATACCCATAGAGGTACACATGGCCTGTATAAGGTCTGCACGCGTGTACTCGTTCCCTACCTTCCCATAACACACGTGTACACGCTAGCTGAGGAAGTGTCAGTCGTGTGTATGATTTCAGAAAATTTATTTTAGAGAGGTAGTCATCCTCTCCCCTGTCAGAAACAATCCTTCTCAAGGTTTTTTTGGAACTCTTTCTAGTCTTGGTTGTTTGCAGTCTATAGTTTAGGTTTCACCTCAGATTGGTTTGTTCTATGAAGTTTTCCTTGAATGGTTTTTTTTTTTTTTTTTAAAGTAAGTGTCTGAGTCTTCAAGAGATCTTGGTTCTCAGTACCAGTAGTCTCTGCTTGGGTTGGATTGCTTGGCCTTTTATTTTTCTTAGAGTTTTAGAGATACAGGTGGCCTATATAAGGCCATCACACGTGTACACGTGCCCTAACTTTACACAACTCACATGAAAACTCTTGTTGTTGAACTGTCAGCAAGTGTGCCCGTGGAGAAATTTTTTGTTTAAGGTGAGGTAGTCATCCTTTCCTTTGACAAGAGTTATACCTCTCAGGTTTTTGGGTCTCTATCATAGTAGTCAGTAACTTAGGTTTGATCACAACAATAACTTTCTTTTTCATCAAAATTTTTTCCTCAAAATTTTCTTTTTAAAGGGTTTTTAGACAAGTGTGAAAGTCGAGTTTTAATTTTCTTATGTGTTATTTTTAAAGTGACTCTTTGCAATCTGCGCTTAGGCCAGAAGTTTTCTTGGTTTTTACTTGTTGATATTTTTCCTTTTTTCTTTGTGAGCATTCGAATAAAAAAAAAAACTTGTATTTCTTTGTCTGGTTAAATAGTGTTGGTTTGCATTAGTAACCAGGGAAAAGTCTTTTCTTTCATAAGTTCTTGATGGTTTACTTAGATCATAGGTAGCTTGTAGTCCAGTGAAATCCTTCTTTGAGTTTGCTATTTAAAGATCTTAGAAATTTTTTAGTTTGAAAAGTTGTTTAAGATTTGAGTCAAGAAGAAGTTATTTTGTTTCCAGCTTTCTTTTTATTTTTATTTCGTCTTTCAAACATAACTAGTTTCACTTTCATAACCTTTGACTTAAGACAAGACATAAAAATTAACGCTAAATCTAAAATTCATTAGACCTTTTATGTTTGTAGGGTCAACCAACTAGTTTAGGGTTAGGTCCTTGAATTAGGTTGGAGAGGAAATTCTTCAAGGCCATTAAATCAAACATTGGAGTCTGAGTTAAGGAGTGTAGAAGTCCAGTATCGTGAAATTTATCCGGGACCCCCCTCTAACATAGGGGATAAACATGAGGTCGTGTGCGGAAAGGTAGCAGAGATAACCCCTCCAAAGCTAGACCAATCATAGTGGAGAACACATATAGATGGCTTGTCTTGGGATTTCGTTGATTGCATTTGCCAGAGAGCTTCGTGGGTATCGAATCTGTTCGAGGTCCTCAGTTGTCTTCCGGACCAATTTCTTTCGATACCCTTGGTAGGTTTTAGGCTTGATACCCTGCTCATTGTGGTCTACCCGACTGTCGACTGTACCCGCCTGGTGACTATTTGCACGCTAGAAACCTAGTTGCCTATCTTTCTAGTGACATACACAGGTGACTGCGGGGGTATACCACGGTACCTAGGATAGACATCGGGCCACGCTTTGTAGAGTATACCCAGAGGATGCTTTGATTTTTGAGTTTCACTTGCACCGGTAAGTTTCTCTAGTGTTGGTTGGTGTAATTGTTCTTCCAACTAGTTAGTTGTTTGCTTGATTTTCCTTTAGGAACTTTTAGTGTGTGCTCTGTGCTACCCAGTTTTCCATAGTGAGTTAGTTAGTCGTGGATTTGGGTCTCTGACCTAGGGTGGTAGAACACCCACTCCACTGGTCGTGAGGACTTTTTTTCTTCCTCTTAGAAATGTGGAGCCACGTTTTTATAGGTGTTGTTTTGATACCACTGGTTTGCCAGAGTCAGTGCGTGAGACTTTTACGGACTTGAACGATCCAGCAAGGGGAGAGCCTGTGCATAGGATATTCATGGTTAATTTCCCTGACCATACGAATCAAGGAACCCCTTCACAAGGGGATTCTTGTGCTTTTCCCTTCTTCGGAAATGTTGGTGTCCATTTGATGGCCACTTTGTACCTTCCTAGGTTGAATGTGGGACTACCAGTTTGGTTGGGTACCATTTCAAATGTCCCGAACTCTCTTGACACTTATCATTTAAGCACCTTAAGTCATGAGCACCCTGTTGATGTTTCTTCATCAACAAAGTCTTCTCCTCCTCCTTCTCCCGCCTCTGATGAAAGTACAGTTACTAGTAACCGGAAGTCTAAACGAAGTAGAAAGAGGAAGAATAGGAAGAAGAAATCACCAACCTCTACGAGTCATGTTGGAGATAGGTCGACAACCTTTGCAAGTCATGTTGAATACCTACACCCATCCTCTGCAAGTTATGCTGGGGGCACACACTCACCCTCTGCAAGTCATGCTGGGGGAAAAAGTCCAGTCACTGCTAGTCATACTGGTAATAGGTATGTAGCCTCTACAAGTCATGTTATTGACCCATCACTAACCTCTGCAAGTCATGTTGTAGATGTGAAACTAACCACTGCTAGTCATGCTGGGGGCATTAATTCTGTTGAGAAACCTAGATGGATAGGATGTAAGCCTAAGTTCCCTTGTAAGCTTTGTAAGGGATATCACCTTACTCATTTTTTCCCTGACATACTGGAGGTACAAAGATTGTGGTCCCTGTTTACAATCTCTTTTGATTCTGAGTCTTTTGAGGTTTCCTCACAGTCTAGTCAACCATTGGTTTCAAAAGTGGTCATGCCGATGCAGTCATCGGCTGATCCCAATCCTCTTTTGGGGGGTGAGGTACCTTTAGAGCATGTAGTCTCGCAGCCTATTCAGCCATTGGTTTCAAAGTGGTCATGCCGATGCAGTCATCGGCTGATCCCACTCCTCTTCTGTGGGGTGAGGTACCTTTAAACCATGTAGTCTCGCAGCCTATTCATCCATTGGTTGCGAAAGTGGTCATGCCGATACAGTCATCGGCTGATCCCACTCCTCTTCTGGGGGTGAGGTACCTTTAGACCATGTAGTCTTGCAGCCTATTCAACCATTGGTTGCGAAAGTGGTTATGCCCATGTAGTCATCGGTTGATCCCACTCCTCTTCTGGGGGGTGAGGTACCTTTAGAACATGTAGTCCCACAACCTATTCATTCATTGGTTGCAAAAGTGGTCATGCCGATGCAGTCATTGGATGATCCCACTCTTCTTTTGGGGAGTGACGTGTCTACCCACTATGTTTTTAGCATTTCCAATTCAGTACTTTTAGAACAAGGGGGCATTCCGCTCATTCTGAGAACACCCCCTCCAAGCCCTAGGATGGTTTCCTTTGATTGGAATGAGCTTGTTGAGGCTCGTATTCCTGCTATCACACCTTTTCAAATAAGGGTTGAAGTTAATTCAACAAACATTTATCGATGTATTGTGGATGAGGGAGCCTCTGCAAGTATTTTATCCTCCTCAGTTTGGAATGTCTTGGGATCTCCCGATCTTGTGTCTTCTTCGCATGATTTGTTGGCTTTTGACAGACATCCTAGTGAATATTTGGGGGTTCTTCCTCAGTTACCTATATCTTTAGGTGGGAAGACTATCCTTGTTGATGTTGTAGTGGTGCAAGGCCCATTAGATTTCAATATGCTTCTCGGGCGTGATTATGTATATGCTATGAATTTTGTGGTGTCTACGCTCTTCCAGGTGATGCATTTCCATCACAATGGAATCATTGTCACTATCAACCAACTGGAATATGATAATCACCATCCTAATTCGACATTATTTCAGACTACCCCTTTAAATGTTCCTGGAATTCGTGTAGACTCTACCCTGCCACGGGTTAATTTTGTGGCATCTTATCCTCGATGTTCAGTTTCTTATGAGAAGGAACCTGTGAAATCATGTTGGACTTCCCGAGACTTAGTCTTAGCAATTTATCCATTGGTTTATCCAATGGGGGCATGGGAGACCTTGTTTCCCCCTCTTAGTCCAAGTGGGCTTGAGTATCCTTCTGAGTCTGATCTCGTTGTTTGTAGATCCTCAAGCCTTCGTTCTTGTGATTCTTCATTGATAGACTCTATCAGTCCTAGCCAGAACCTCCATCGTCATATGGAGTATGGTCAGTTTACTTCACCCTTTGGGACCGTCGACCCTTGTTTGCGTGATTTCTCAGATTTTGAATTGCCTTCAGATGAGGCTATCCTTGAAGCCATGACTATGATTTCTATACCAAGGGAGGACTTACACTGTGGTTTGTGTTTTCTTCCCTTTTGGGAGACTTTCCAAGTTGACTATTGAAGAGACTCTTGGTCTGAACCTAGCAGCAGGCTCTACCTGAACTAGTTTCATACATGAGTCATAGTCCCCACGAGTATTCTTTTAATCCCTTTTCATACCCTCTAAACATGAAAATATTGTTGAGTGATCTTGTGGCCTTTCATGCTCATTAAACTAAAATTTGAAGTCACGTCTATCCGACGGTAGTTTACCCCTTTTTTGGTTTGGACAGTCAACTGTATGAACAAAGGTATACTCTAAGGATCTTTAGTTCTCTAGAAGAGTACTCTCAGGCATAATTTTAACCCTTTTTCGAGCCTTAGGGACTAAATTTACGAAAAAGGAACCCCCACGGAGTCCATAGTTAAGCTCTTTTCAGACTCCCTAAAATTGAAAAGATTATCGAGTGACCTTATTCTTTCACACTCGTTAAAATGGTCCAAAAGAACATTCCTGATGGAGTCCATAGTTAATATTTTTTTAGACTCCTTAAAAATGAAAAAATGGTCGAGTGATCTTGTCTTTATCACACTCGTTAAAATGGTTTTGAATAGACGTCTTGTCGGTTCTAGTTTACCCCTTTTTCGAACCGACTAGACTACCTTCGAAAAAGGTACCCCATTGGAGTCTCCTTTTACATTTTTCAAACTCTCTAAATATGAAAAAACACCGATCTTACCTTCTCTGGGCTCATTAAAATTACATCGAAGGAGGTTACCATTGTGTGTCTTATTAATCGCATTTGCATACCCACATCTTTGGCCTAATGCCAGCTCCATGTTTCTCTCAACTGAACCATCTGAAGCATGCCTTATATGCAAGCCCTGTAGCACTTTGCCTCTACGTCTTGACGCCTTTGGCCCCTGGAGGATTTTTCTTGAGTGTCATTTTCTTACATATGTCCCATTGCCCTGAGAATCCTTGTGTTCCGTGCGCTTGGAACTAGTATGTTTGCGACACTCGATTCCTCCTTTGTAACGTAGCATTATTTTATGCTTTTTACAAAATTATTGAAAAGGACAAAAGAAATCAAATATGCCCCAAAAAGAGGAAGGGAAAAGTATTTTCTTTTTATTGGCAGCACAATGAGTCTCCCTTGGACAAAGCACATCCTTTTGTTTTTTCTTCAAGCTCTGGGATTTAATATGACCTTAGGAATTTTTTCTCACTACATAGAGCGGTGTCCTCCTTCATTTGGTTATTCTTCCAAACATATGGAGAGTTTGCATCGCCTCTTGCCTCGTGAACTTATGTCAATGCCATGCTGCTTGAGTATCATCATTTGCTGTGTTATTTTCCAATGGAATTTTTTAGCAAGCCTGAGTCGACCCCTCCGCAGTTTGTCTCTTGCCCTCATTCTCAACCATCCTCAAAGTCCAATCAAGTCTTTATTCAAAATCAATGAAGCCTTTAGCCTGATCATCAATATTCTCTAGTCCATGACTGACGAGCCATCGAAGACCTCTGGGTAGTGAAGTCGTACACTCATATTACACTCCTACCCGAGTTTTGAATATTTTGAAATTGTTGCTTGAGCTATGAAGACCTCATCTCCACCCATTAGGCCTTATCAACTTCTAGAATATGGATACTCTACATGTATATCTTTTTGATTTCGAGATGTAGCTCCACTGTGTATTGCTCGTGGCTACACTTTAGATAGTTATATGACATGGATCTATAGTGTATTTGATTGGTAGCCATGATTTTATTTTATCCCAAGTATGGGTATGCCTGCCTTGGTGAGACAATTATTATTTTGCAGACGAGACCTCTCGATTTCTAGTCCTTGGGCTCACTTGTTTGGAACATTGGTGAAGATTGTTAATGTATTTTGGCCATAATATGCTCTTATGACCTCACACATTAGGGGGCATCTGTTATAACCCTAATTTTCACCAGACATGATTACCTGGCATCAAGCCATCTCAAATTCCTTCTTTGCCAAAACATTGCCGAACAAATCTTCTTAAAAACCCCTTTTATAAAGGCCCATGCACCCTGCTCCATTACTGCACACATGTACATGCTATCTGACCCAAGACAGCCTGCGTGTACCTACAAAAGAACAGAAAAAGGAAATTTGTTTACAGAACACACAACTTTGGGTAAGTTAACTAAACCTTTCGGCCATGCATGGCCGGTCACTTGACCAAATACCTAGCTTGTTCTAGACTATAAAAGAAGGGTTAGGGATCCCATTTAAAAGGAAGAGAATCATAGTAAATAAACTACACCCGATTGAGAATTCCCTTTGTCCCAACCTTTAGCCATCCTTGTGCAAAGAGAAGTATAGAGAAAAGTAGTTGGAAGACAGTGGAAGAAGAGCCCAGGACTAGGATCAAGGAACAGTAGTCGACTTTATCATTGTAAGTTATCATTGTGAAGTTAATAAAGGAATTTCTTTTCCCATCCCACCATATGAGATTGTTATTATTGGAATATTGATTGTATGATTTATTAAATCTCTAACATGTTAGTTCATAGATCAAATGCATGTGGAGTTCTTTGTTTGTATTTATTGTATGCAGGTTAGCATTGTGAGGAGAGTTGCAGTAAAAGAACGACCAAGTGCGAAAAGGGATCGACATCAAACAAGAAAAATAAGGTACGTCAACTTAATCTCTTGAGCCTTTTATTTACATATGAGTAATGGGGTTTAGGCATGGATTGATGGTAAAAAGTAGGAATCTTTAGGTCATTTCTGCATGCATGATAAAACCCTTAGTGTTAGTCCATAGGAGGTATTTCCCACCCACAATACCGAGGTAGAGGCAGGGGTGGTTGCAGGACTCAGATGTCTGCAACCTTAGCTGGGACACAGATCTGTGATTATATCACTTAACAATTATCTAGCACAGTTTAACCATCAATATTCAACCCTTACAACACTTCACAAATAACACAGAGCATTGCAGTATATACTTAGATTCAAGAAGACTTAGCACTTAGATACAACAAGATAGATTGGATTCACTAGGTCAGACACTAAGCATCTTTATATATCAGATCTAACATTCATTCTTATCTCAGAAGAACAAAGCATAACTAAATCTAGTTAATCACATCAAGCACTTAGACGAGAAGGAGATAAACACATTAGGTCGAAGCACAGAGCATAATACACAAATTTACCATGTTTCACCCCCACCCTGGGGCTACGTCCACAAAGTATTCTTCTTTATATTATCTTGGTCAAGTGGTTATAGAAAAGAGCATCAATGACCCTTACTTTGCATAGGACATAACATTTTCACAACTTACTATATCCTTCTTCCTTTCCCTTCAGTGCAAAACTACAACAGCTTGCACTTAGTTTTCCAATCTCCTTACAATCATGCACATAGCACTTGCAATATACATCTGATCACATAGATCCATTTATTAGCACTAAGACTTTAGCTATACATCACATAGATGCACTACCACCCTCTACTTACATTGCCTAGGTATCTATTTATAGATTACAAAATGGGCCTAAGCATGGGTAAACCCATGGGACGACATCTCTTTCCCTTTACATCAACCCAAAACCCTAAAAGGGACCCAAAAATAGGTCTAGTTTCCCTAATTTCTGCTTCACATTGCGCTCCATATTTGACAAGCTGTCGAAGTCCCAAAAACTGTCAAATATGACCAAGTATTCCTCAAAACTTGGTCAAGGGACAACAGGCCCCCAACACTCACCTATGACTCATCCCGAGTCACTCAGGTGTGACTAATTCTGCTTCAAACTCCTCGAGTTTGGCTTGAACCTCTTCGACCTGCTGCTTTGCGGTTTCCTCTTTCTCGACAAACTCCTGGATGAGTGCATTATTGATTGGTCCAAATCCTAAGATTTTCCTAGGACTGTGGGACAATCTTAGGATTTCTACCTTTGGTCTTGGTTAAGTATTTATGTGGAGATAACATGTTGTAGGTTTTGCAATCTCCAAGGTTAAAATCATTAAATTTCAATGCTACGAGCTTATCCTGGTCAACATGTACTGCGTGCACCCCTTTCAGAAGATACACAAAGATCAAGGTGTACTCAAATTCTCTGGGTACACTATCGTGGTTAATATGGCCACTCAAAGGTGGTATGTAAACCGACAGAATGTGTGGGATCAACTTGGCATTTGCAATATCATCTCTGTGCTTTGTTATTGTTTCGGTCGCGGTTTTGGAAGGTCTTGCTCCGTGAGAAGTGGAGGGAGAAGCTTGGACTCCTCTTGTCGATGATGCTTGCACACCTACAAACATCCTTCTCTCTAATATGACTCTCTCAGCCATTAGGTCAATCAAAACTTCTTCAACTACTTTCTCAACAACATTGATCTTGTCCGACATACAAGCTTGGCTCCACTAGATAAGGTGTGAAAATGAATTATGGGAACAAGTCAATGATCACAGGGTGAAGTAATCTCATCTTTCAGACTCAAATTCTCATTTAGCAAAAGTATTTTCGATGCGTGGTGTGACAAACTAAGTAGGGAAACTTAGCAACAGTCGGTTTGCAATGGACATGGGGCCTTCATTAACTCTGTTCTATCCATTCTAGTGTTGTCCAA
>SNQJ01S0080859.1:0-23009 GCA_010110895.2 Picea sitchensis | reverse complement strand
TGTTAATATTAATTAAATTAGTGTAGTTAGATTAATAAACTAGGTTAGTCTTGTTAATAATAAATTAATTATTAATTATATAATAATTAGTAATTAAGTTAGTTTGTTTAAGTTAGTAATTAGGTTAGTGTTTTAGAATAAAAAATTAATTAAAAAGTAAATAAAATAAATAAAAATAATACATATAATAATAATAAAAAAAAATAATATAAAACAATTAAAAAAAAATCATATTAAATAAAACAAAAAATATGATAAAAATAAAATAACAATTAAAAATTAAAACAAACAATATAAAACATAAAATAAAAATAAAACAAAAACTAACATTTAAAAAAAGCAAAAAGAAAAAAGCAAAAACGAATATAAAAAATATAAAATAAAATTTTAAACTATCCTAAGTTTGCTACCCACCATATTTCCCCCATATAAATAGGACCCCCCTTACATCACTCAACCAAAAGGGGGGTCCGAGTAAGTGGTTTACCAAAGGAGACATGTCACCATATGGTGAACTCAGACCCGCCCCTTCTATTACGACTTACCACCCCAGGGGGGTCCGATATGCCACTTTCCTCTTCAAAATCGCCTTCCCAAAAATAAAAACCATTTTTTGCCCAGTTTTACCAGTCCGTTTCCGAGAGCGATTCTGGACAAATAGGAAATAATTTTGAAAATACGAGAGAGGTTTTTGTTCAGAACAAGTTGAAGAACAATAACCTCTCCCATATTTTACACAAGTGTAAGAAGTTTGGATAATCAAAGTCATCTCTGAGCATTATTTGTCAGGCTTCCATTTTTTCCTGTTTTGGTCATGATCTTGCGGCAACTGTTTCAGAGATATGGATATGAATTTGGAAAGAAAGAAAGAGGTTGTTTTTCAAAACAAGCTCATCTAAAAAAACCTCTTGTCGTTTTTACAGAAACATATCATATTGTGAGGAATCAAGACTTCACAGGACCCTATGTTTCAGAAATTCAAGAGGCAGAAAGTCAAAGGACAGATGGGAAAGAGAGAAGATTCAAAGGCACATATCACCCACAGATCCCATAAAAACAATGCTGGATATCTGAATGAATATCAATGATATCTATATATTTGTAATCTGAAATCAAATTGGTTTAGATTTTCCTAAATCCAATCTTGCTCATTAATGATAGGATCATTGTAAATAATTTATAAATGCTTCTAATTTCAAAGTATTAGGAGTTGGTGAGTTGGGACATGTTTTAAGGATGAAAATAATTTTGTAAAGAAGCTCATAGAGCCTCCATGGATTCATTTCTCAGTAACATAGTGGGACCACTGTAGGGTTCTTGTGACAAATTTCATTGGTGAAGTTTATTTTCTCTATTAATTTGTTCTCTCTATTGTCAAAATTGTTTTCTACACTCTGAATTATTTTAAGGAGACAAAGGGACAAAATTGGTTTAAATTCCCCCTCTGTCACTGACTTGGAATAATTTCTATGTTTTTTGTACTAAAGATTAAACTCAAAATTCTTAGTTTCTCTGTTTTTAATTGGATTTCTTGATCTGTTCCACCTTTCCCATGCATTAAATATTGAAGATCCAGTGGATTTTCCTACCTTGCCTTGCAATATTAGCATTATATGACCTGCATTTTATCCATTCTGAGTTGTCACTCCATTGCCCAATGATTTTATTTTTCCTTTCTATTCCAACCAAACCATTTAAAAAACCAAACCTATGTACAATAATAACTAGCCTAAAATATATCATAAATAAATCTATATCAGACAGAGAGAGCCCTCTTTGAGTCTTGGAGGGCTAGATCCATGCCTCCAAAATGGTTTGATGTTACCTCAGTGATTTCATCCATGGCCTTGGTAAAATTACAGAGTGCTAACACTATCCACAATTCTGACCCATATGTCATTGAACCATTATGAAGAATTCTCTTGAATATACTACCACTGATCATCACATGCTCCTTCTTATCAGACTGAATCAAAATATGTACACTGATGTGATCTATCTTCTCATCAAACTATGCATGTTTGGAACAACCTATACTAAAGATATCTATTCCTGAATACATATGCGGAATAGAATCATAAACTTTTGTTTGGAAACTAATACTTGTGTGGGAGCACTAATTCTCAACTAATTAATCTGTTACTCTCTACTTCTACTATCTGACTGCTCTGAATTTGTCTCTACAAACACTTCATACTACTTGAAAAATGGTTCTTCGACCTATGGTTCCTACTGCATGTAGTCCCTCTATTCAACATATATATTACCTAGAAGTCTCCAAGCCAAGTGGCTCAGAACAATACTTTCTCTGATGCAGAGTAATATTCATCTTCGACTATGGAGACATCTTCCTTTTCATCCTCTTTCTAAATTCTATCAGCATCCTGAGTTTTGACGTTTTCTTCATCATTCTCTTCCTGAATTCTAACAATTTCTTCTTTTCCTATAAATTCATCATGATCTTTTGTTGTTGTAAATATTGTAAGTACGATTCCTTGGACATGTTCTTCATTTACCTACTCTTCTTGGTTTTTACTTCTTCTCCAAGAATTCTTGTATCTGTCATCAGTATTTTCTTTCATGGGAAGCTTTATCATGATTCTAAAATTTCGAGCTATGTTTCCATAGTTGAAGAATTTGTCACATTGAATATTATGTGGAGCCACATAAATATTTCTTGCCTGATCATTCATTTCATAATCCCTACAATCTACAACTTTATGTCCAAAGTTAGTAAAATTAAAAAAATGACCAAAAAATAAATTTACATACCTCAGAGTGAATGATCTTGTTTTTGGTGTAGTCCTTCTAAAATCCTTCCTTTGCTCATCAAAATATTCTCTTTGGTTGTTTCTTTCACAATGATTGAAGCTTCTCTATTTCCTGAATGTAGATGTTATTCTCTATTCATTTATTTTTTATCCTTGTTGACCATGATTCCTTCTTTTGAGAACTTCTGCATAAATCCTTTGTTCTTTTTATTTCATCATGGAGCTTGAACCTTCCTCAAAATAAACATTTGTGTATCCTAGTACAAATTTGTGATTGTATGGCCTTTGACTATTGAGAATTTTTTTTAACACTTGGGAACTTTTCAAGTTCTTGCTGAGCTTGTTGACTTCAACTCTCAATGTCATGATTTCCTTTTCAAGCTTCTCACAGAATTTTTCTTTATTTATCATCTGGATCTACATTACTTCTTCCTTTCTCTTTTCGTCCTCAAGTTGAGTTTTCAAGTAGATGTTTTCTTATTTGAATAAAATTTTTTCCTCATTTATTTCTTTATCTCAGTTAAGGAACTGATTAATTCTTCTTCAAGATCCACTTCACCTTCTTTTTTGTTATTCATCTTTTCCATAGCCATACAGAGTACTCTCGTTGAGTCACTTTCACTTTCATCATCTTCATCAGATGAAGAACTATCTTCTCTTGAGTAGATATTTTTCTTGAATACTTTCCTTTTATTTTTCTTTTTTCCCTTTTGATATTTCTTTACTTTCTTGGGATATTCCTCTTCATCACTATCTGACTTATTACAATAAGGACATTTATTTGAAAACTGACCAATTTTACCACAATTAAAACATTTTAGGGGAAGCATAGATTTGTACTTGTCGGTTCCTTTCTTCAACTTCATTACAAAGTTGGTCATTTATTCATCCTCATCTGAATCATCGCTACAACTACAGTTTGGCTTTGGCTTGGGATTTTTCTTATTCTTTGTCCTTCTGGATGATTTAAAGGTTGCTTCTTTTGTGGATGGATTTTCTTGTACTGTTCTCATTTCATAAGTTGTAAATATTCCATGTAGCTCATCCATGCTTATCATACTTAGATATGGTCTTTCTTCTAGTGCTAAAACATTAGGATCAAATCTCATTGGAAGAGATCTCAGTAATGTTTGAACAATTATAGATTCATGAACTAATTCTCTCCATAAAATTGTGGTATTCCATTTTTATACAATTTTTTTCTCTCCATGATCTTCCTTCTAGTGGTTAAATTGTTTCCTTNTGGATGGATTTTCTTGTACTGTTCTCATTTCATAAGTTGTAAATATTCCATGTAGCTCATCCATGCTTATCATACTTAGATATGGTCTTTCTTCTAGTGCTAAAACATTAGGATCAAATCTCATTGGAAGAGATCTCAGTAATTTTTGAACAATTATAGATTCATGAACTAATTCTCTCCATAAAATTGTGGTATTCCATTTTTATACAATTTTTTTCTCTCCATGATCTTCCTTCTAGTGGTTAAATTGTTTCCTTGAAGGAACCTTATCTGATACCAATTGTTGGAATACTAAGAGGGGTGGAAAATCAATATGAGAACTTTATACCACTTTTAACCACACTATACATTCTTTCACCTTAACAACAATGTTCAATAATTTATGATAAATGTATCATCTATGATTGCATTCAATATATATATATCATAAGCATGTAATCATAAGAAACATCACATCAAGAACACAGTAAACCAGTATTACATGGAAACCCAAATGGGAGAAAACCATAAAATGATTTCTTATATATATAAAGAACTCATTCATAAGAATCACCAACTTCCCAATTCTCCAACTGCAACTGGAAGGAGGCTACAATGCCCTATTTACAAGCTCCAACCTAAAGGAAGCTACAACTCTTTGAATTCTCTGGCTCCAACCAGAAGGAGGCTACAAACCCATGTGTTCTCCATATCCAACCGAAAGGTGGCTATAACCACCTAGTTCTCAGGCCCCAACCTGAAGGAAGCTCCAACTCCCTGATTCTATGGATCCAACCAGAAGGAGGCTACAATCCCCTTTCCTTGACCCATCCAACTGCCATGAAATACAAATGTAGACCAACTGTCACTACCGCTGTTACTGCCACTGTTACTGCCACTGTCACTTCCACTATCACTGTCACTGTCATTGTCATTGTCACTATGTTGACAGGACATAATGACTTGTTCAATCATTTAAGGGAAAACGCTCGATGACGGGTCCAAACTAGACCTACTCTCATTTTGGATAGTGCCTCCGACCATATTTTGGCCTGGTTACCAATTAACTGACCTACTAACTAAGGTACTAGCTAAAATACTAACTAAACTATGAATCTGAAAATTGAAGGTTCTCAAAAGAATTAAAAAAAAAAGGAGAAAGAACAACTAACTAACATTAAACTAAGGAATTTGATTATTATTCTAGGATGCAATCTCTAAACTGTTGCTATTTAATTTAACCTATCCTAATCAGGATAAAAATAACAGAATAAATGAAACAATGAAAGATGTGTATTACTTGATTAGAATAAGTTCATTGACACAAGTGATACGCAGATTTGATAGCATAATCGGTTAGAACTAAAGAGTTGAGAAACTTAACGAGATTACACTATTGTTGTACTCATCCTGAGAAATCATGATAAATGTAAAATGAAAATATTAATTTTGAAGTAGTTCTTCAACTAACATTCGTAGGATACAATAAAAGAAATGCATAAACAGAATAATTGCATTCACACATATCAATACCATAACCTTCATATTCAGAATGTCTCTTGGATTCAAAAATAACTTTCAGTAACAATTCTGTCCTGCTAGCTCCAAATTCAAAAATCGCTTTCAAATGGGAAGCACTCCCTTTATATAGTGAGGGGCCAATCTTTACATTCATTTCTTGTGATAATTATAGAAATTTTAGCCATTTCACAAAAAAGACTCTTCATTTTACAAAACAAATTACAATATAAGAAGAAAGAAACATCTAGAAATAAATGAGAGATTTTGTAATCATGACGTGGTCTACTCTTGTTGTTGGTCTTGGTGTCCCTTCCAAGTGGATTAATTGCTAAAAATTCTCTCGATCTTGCTCAATTGAAATATCTCTAAGATTGATTCTCCATTACAGACTTTTGCAGACACTTCTTGATGTAACCGCTCAACCGTGGAATTTATAAAATATTGAATCTTCTAGGTAAGCCGGGTAGGAAACAACAAATGTTCTTCAATTGATTTTTCATCAAAAAGAATAAAATCCCAAATGATTTTATGATTGGATTTATTTAAATCTTCCACCTCAACCACCCTAGTGTTGACATAATTCAGTTCATCTATAGATTGCAATGTTTGTATTCCTGCCTCTACGACGAGATCATTAGCATTTTTCCATAGTTGTGCACATGTGTCAGCAACCACCCCTTGGGTGTTATGGAAACTCCGGAAGAGAGGTTTATTGGTGTCAAACAACATTCGATACCTGAGTCTTTATATTTTCGAGTAAATTGGCATGGAAAGTGTAGGTTATCGCATGTATTTCTATTTTACCATCTCCTCAAAAGCCTCACTAGCTTCACAATACCTTCCTTATGTGTCAATCATAGTATTCTGCAAATTTAATTGTTCTTGAAGCTCTACTCTTATGTCTATCAATAGACGAAGGAGCTAGTTCTTTACCTTATCTAGATGTAATGTCCCCAACCACCAACTGACCTGGTAATGCCACTACTCGGAGACTTCACTTAGCTCCGATACCAAACTGTAACATCCTCGACCAACATAGAGACCGGGTAATGCTACCACTGTGGAATATACACTTATATAATATATGCATTTTAATGAATTAAAACACTTAATCACAATAATCACATAATTACTACTACCATACACAATCAATGGAACTAACAGTAATTCATAGAAGCAACATAATACATGATAACATTTAAGCATCACAAACACACATAACATATAAATTAATCACAAGCTAATACTTATCTTTTCAACTAGAGTAACACCACCAATTCTGTGCAAACCTTCCATGAACCTCCCAACCTTAGACCACACTGATCATCACTCTCAGTAGTAGGTCACCCCCGTGCTAGGACTAAGCTCCACCGGTAAGGGATTCCTAGGCTAGGCAAGGTCAATAGGGAAGTCACACCGTTAAGAGGAAGGATTCTCTCTCAGGAGCCACTTATGCCCATTTCTCATACACTCTAATTCCCCACATGTATGTCCCACCCCAAGATTACACCTTCACTGTCAAACAGTCCATCGGTTGCTTCACCTCACTTGCCTTAGGCTTCAGAAATAGGCTGGACCGGAATTCTTAGAGCTCTGTAGCAACTACGGGACCCCTTCTAAGAGTTGTCACTTCCTCAACACACTCTTTCACCTGGAGAAAGTTGCTCACAGACCTAACAACCCACCTCTTCAATCCACAACCACCTCTCTCACCTGGAGAGAGTGTTTTTCACAGGCTTGACAAACTGCTTCTTCAACCATTTTCGACTCAGTTCTAGCAAGGTACAGGTGACAATAACATCAACAGGGAAAACAATTATGAACACCCAACCAGTAATAGTCGAACACTAAGACATAGCAAGGCTCAGGAAGTTACAGGGTGAGTCAGGATTATCAACAATCAACACAAGATGACTTCACGGTTTCTATTTTCAGAGATGCAAGAGGGTATGCAGAGGGTCGATCGCAGAGGCCCAACAACTTAGATGGAAAATCAGTCCACGGGTTTTTCCCCAGCAGGTTCAGGGTCTGGGGCAAGAAAAACATAGAGGTCAGTGTGTAGGTGTCTAGTTTAGAAGGAGGATTGAAGAATGACTACCCCCCAACATGAGCTGATGCTTCAAATTTAACTGCATGTGCCCAGGTCAACACTTGTCTTCCTGAAGCTGCATTCATTCTAGTTCATACTTGTTTCCTTTCCCAGGAACTTAGGATAAAAACTTGTCTTTCACAAATATTTTGGAATAATAATAAATTATTATTCTCAAAGACTTAAGCCCCTAAGATTAGCCCCTCTTTCCAACCTTTCATCCCCCTCTCCCTTACCCATCCTTGTGGAATCTTATTCCCCCATCACTCTTTCTTCATGGTCGGTCTACACGTAGGGATGTTTATATTTTATTAATGATCTGCATAATTACATATACAAAATCAGGCTCCTAGCCTTTAACACCTAGTCTCTCCGACCTAATAAACACATAAACCCACCATCTTATATACACTTGGATAGCCATCCTATAATCATAATTAAAATTCATAATATAACTAGGGCACGTCTTTAGGGTATTACAATCTCCCTCCCCTTATTTTTTCACTGTCCTCAGTGCAACTCTTTACACAACATCAACAAGATTTCCCAAAATATTAAAAAAGATGCGGGTATTCTGCCCGCATAACATCTTCATGCTTCCATGTCACGTCCTCAGGACCATACCCAGTCCACTGGACCTTTACAAGCCCTATGGGTCAATTCTAGAGCTATTTTCTCTTTCGAGTCCAATATGCGCACATGATGCACTTGGAAGACACCTTCTTGCTCCACCTGAATCACATTCCAATCAATAACATGATTAACATCAAGTATAAATTTATTAAGAAATGAAACATGAAACACATTATGTACAGTCATGGATGCAGGTAATGCAAGCATATATGCAATGCATATATATGTATATACGGGCAATTCTAATAACATTATAACCTGTATACAAGATACACAACATACAATAAATAGAGAATTGATACTTATCTTTTGATTGAGAATACCTTCCACATCAACATGGTCTAGACCAAGGTACCAAACCTCAGCAGCACTCCAACGAACGATATCTCCTTCCCCACATTCCTATCTCACCCTAGGAGTGTACACTTTCATTGTCACACAGTCCATCGGCTGCTACACCTCCATTTCCTTGGGCTTCAACAACAGGCTAGATCATAAGTCTCAGAGCACCGTGGCTCGAGGAGTTCCAACTGCCCTTAGAGGTCTCCAATCAACATCTTCCCAAGCTACTCTTTGTAGTCAACATTATAACTTTAATCAACATCATCTCATTTGCATCACCCACATATAATTTATCATGAGAGAACATAAAAGAATTCATTTAGGAACTCCAACTTAGTTCAAAACAGAATTCAACTTTTTCCCCAAAAAATGAAATTCCATTTCATAATTCTTCTTGGTTGTTTCCATATTAAGATTGCAACCTTCCTTGTGGTTTTCCACAACCACCAAACTACATACCATTTTCCTGCAAGGCTTCATCTTGCATACTCCAATAATTTTCAGTATTTCCTGTACATCATAATTCAATTGCAATATGTACATGACCATATGCAGTGAATTTAGAATTGTCTGCATCTAGAAATTCAATCATAATTACCAAACAATTTAATAAAATAGAATGAATCGTCATTCTATGCATATGCATTTTTACAGTAATATTTGTAAGTTCATTACTTCTTTTTCTAAACAAGAAAATTTCCTCTAGTCAATGCTCATGTGACTACTTGACTTGAAACTTTCCTGTTGCAATGCCTAACACCTCCCTGAAATGTCCTCAACTTCATGAGTTAACCACATTTTAGCTGTTAGTAACAATTATTTCCATGCAATAATATATATGCATGTACTTACAAAACATATTCAACCATTGCATTTAGTATACAATTCTATCACTTAGTATGCATGAGTGCAATTCTCAATGCATTCTTATTCAGTGCACCTTGTATTGAATTGCATAATGCTCTTTATCTCAGTCATGTATCTCACCATCCATAAGTTGGAATTCGGGCCAATGTGATGACATTCTCCACACACTTCCTATTGTCTTCCCAATTAATTGGATGCCTTCCTTTTCGACCTGAACACTACACCAAGAATATAATTCTTTGGTGTTCATTAATGTTAGCAAAAAGGTTGCAATCCAAGTTTTATTTAAAGGTAGGAAGATTTTAGTACCTGTGTGTCTCATAACCTTTCCATATCCAACCATGTCCTGGTCTCATACATGACTAGATTACTCGCATTCATTCCTATAACAAGTTCTTATGTTTTAATCCTTTGGTTATTACCCCATAACCAAATTAACATGACATTCTACTATGTCAGTGTGTTCATTTAGAAGCTAAAAATATTTGAATTAATATAGGCCTCTAGCCTTTACCACATCTAGTGGTATGCACTCAATAATATAATCATGTAATTTTATAAAATAACTTTGGCTGAGGAAATTCTTACCTAAATTTACTTTCAGTAATTATGCAAAAAGAGTAATAAAAATTCATCCCTGAATGATTGGCATTAATAATTTTTATACTACCTAAATGTCTGATGGTAGTAGAAGATTTCCTTATTATTTTATCAAACTTATAACCAACACTTCAGCTCTCCTTTGATTCCCTCCTTATGGAACAACATCACCAACAACACTTGCAAACACCCAAGCATTCTTTCCTCTAGCTGACCCAACAAGCCATAACATACTTGCTTCCACAAAAATTGCAGAAACTTCTTTCTCCCTATAAAAATTTTCCTTGTTGATCCCAGAAGTCTACAATTCTTCCCGTATTCCTGAATCTTCTTATGCTCCCACTGTGATCATTGTGCATGATTTTTCCTGCCTTGAGAAGTTTCAACGCAGTTCCCCCACCTTAGTGGGGTCTGTTGACCTCCTGGTCAAAGGAACTTTCAATATTCTATGTTGAATTAACTCTTTGGGCTCGTGATTGAACCCAAAACAATTATACATAGGCCTCCTTTTCTCCTTTATGCACAGGTCCTGTGATACCTACGCCCTCTGTCTGCGTGTTTCTGAAATGTCGAGTTTCAGGCACTAGCTCATTTTTCATTAACCCCTTTCTTCATATGGCCATGGGCTATGAACTCATGAAAAATTGTGATTGCGGGCATGGGAAAGAGTGTTTTTAGGCCAACCCGCTTTTCTCCCCACAATTCACCTCCAGCTACCACATATCACTTTGTTAAAACCGTGGTATAAATTGCGGCCCACTCTCAGATTTTTAACATCCAAGCAAGTTATGGCCTTGCAATCCAACTCAACTGTTGATCTCCAATTCCTTAGAGATACCTCTCAATCAAATTTTGTTGTCTATTCTTTACCTTCCTCTGACCAAATTTCCAATCAACAACCTTTTCTCCTTTCATGCATGATCTCAGATCTCCATGATCTGTTGACATGTAGCTCCCTTCCAAATCAACAACTACAATTTATTCCAGCCTTCCAGCCTTTAGTAGTTTCAACTCTCAACTCTGGCTTCCTCCTCAATAGCTATATTCCAGAGTGGAATATCTGTTGACACCTGTCACTTTAGATGTGTCACTACGATCTCCTCCGCGAGTCCGGCCTTCGGGAGTTTTAGTTCTCAGACTCTCATTTCTTTTGGAGAGATTTCCTTGAAATCGAAGATCATCTGCCATGCATCCTCATCAATCACGGTTCTTCTCCTGCTTCAGGAATTTGGCATCCTGAACCATATCGATGGTCCTTTAGCTCCCTCCTCGATAAAAAATATAGATCTTTTGTAGGTCTTCAAACTTTTCCCCCCTCCTCTTTTCCGGAGTCTAGATCTAACATTGCATGTCCTCCTTCACATCAGAGATTCTCGTCATTTCGGGACTTCAAAATTAGGGATTCTCAAACTTCAACAAATACAAATCTCTAGACTGAAGATTTTTGGAGTATCATATCCTTTGAAATATGTCCTCCTTGATCCAACGACTATCTAATGGAGTGAGTATTCGTACTCCACAAGTCCCCTTGCAGATCAATGATCCACGTTCTTTCCTTTCGGATCTACGACCCTGAATGCTTCGGGCTTCAGTGCTTCGGGATATTCTGAAACACAACTTCTCAGAAACCCCATAGTACGATCCTATGAAGTTCAATATCTGGTGACACATGTCCAACCTAGATCAATGACTCCTAGTTTCTTTGGCTATTCTAGCTTCGATGATTTCAAAATTTCTTCCTTCGTGTTCTCCCGTAGTGTTTTCACCTGGAGTTCATGATCTGTCACCACATGCCCTTTTGGATCTGACGGTCTAGACTTCTTCTTCGGCCCTTCGAATCTTCTTTTCTCGCTCTCCTCTGAATGCTTTCACCTGGAATCAACAATCTATTGAAACGTAGCCTCCTGCATGATAAACGATCATAAGTGGCTTCGACACTTTGGGCTTCGGGAGTCTCAAACTCCTACGCATCCATATCTCTCAGAGTGCTTTCACCTAAAATACATTGACTTATTCCACACATTCTTCTGGATCCAACGGTCTAGATCTTCTTTGTTTCCGCCGACTTCCTTTAGGAGGTTTCTTCCCCCAAACTTCCTGATATCTCTCCACGTGTCCTCCACAACAAATGGTTTTGATTTACTTCGACCTTCGGGACTTCGGGAGTTTATCACGCTCCACACTTTCAATTCCACGAAGTGACTTTCTCTGAAGTCTCAGATCTTCTGACATGCATCTCTTAGAAACCGACGACCTGGATCTTCTTCATCCTTTGGGTATTTAGTGATTTTGTATCTTCCCCAACCACAAAATTCTCAAGTGGTTCATCCAAATTTATGGATATTTCTCCACCTATCAGACTTGATGATGGACAGTCCCTAATTACTTCAGGACTTCAGTGAATCATTTCTCTAGTGCACACAAGGGTTAAGTCTTGTGCACTTACCTTCGAATCCAATGGTTGTTGGTCCTTCGTGCTCAGATCCAATGGATGGGATCTGGTCATCTCCTCTATGCTTCCTCTGTTCACTAGACATTGATCTAATGGTCCAGGATCCTCCCCACAACCGATATGATGGCTGCTGTCGCTCCTCCCCACAACCGATATGATGGCTTTTGTCGCTCCTCCTCTTGAGATTTTGAATCCTTCCAACTTGTAAGATTTTGTGGATATTCAAAGGTTTCGGCCTTTGTATGTTTTCCTGTGAACCCAATTATCTTGGGTCTCAGTTGTGTCTCTGCTAATGCTATCCCTCCTAAGCTTTGGGACTTGGAATACGTCTGACTCCTATGCACTCATTGCGTTATCTCTTTTGATATTTTCAATTTACTCAGTCTCTTAAGGATTTTGGTTCCGTCCTAGCAACCTCTTACTTGATGCACACCTTGCAGAGATCCTCCTTACAAAGTGTTCTATGAATCTATTTCTCTCTAAACCCAACACAGAGTTCTTCCTGTGCACTCCTTGCACTTCCGTTGATGGAGGTTCAATGGTATCTCTCCTGAGATTCTTTGAGGTTAACTCACCTCTTTCAATGCACTCCTTGTGGACAATGTGCACTCCTTTCACTCACAAATCACATGAGAAAAACAATTGAAACTTATTCGTTACTTCACCAGTTCACACATTCATTCATGAATTACATAAAAACATAATAATGAGAAAAAATACATAAACACACTATGTGAAGGAAAAACTTATTTTATATTATCTTTGCGTGTCTATACAAATGTTTAGAAAAACTAGACTACAACAGAGTCCTAGTTCTCTCAAGATCTCTCCAACAACTATTATACCTCCTATCCTAACTCTATCCTGAGTTCTTCTTCTAATACCTCTCTACAAAGATGTCCCCCCTCTTTACAAAAGAGGGCTCTACGATCTTATCCTCTTCACCTCTTTAGTGCCATCAATGTCTCAGTTAAGACACCATACTCCTACAACTCATTACATAAATGAATATCTAGACCTCAATACGATCTAGACCTGCTTATAGTCAACCATTTAAGGAGACTCTATCCACTACTTGTACAAAGGTATTGCTTGGAATTTATCATCCTTAAAACACAAAATCTGTATAGGATCATATTTCAAATTTTAAAAATGGGAGGGTTGTTGGTCCTTGACCAAGTTTTGGAGAACCTTGGCCACGTTTGACTAGTTTTGGGACTTCGACAGGCTAGTTGAAGGTGGAGTGCAAGGCGAAGAAGAGACCGCGGGATCTTGGCCCTTTCTTAGGGAATTTTTGGGTTTAGGGTTTATGTAACAGGTATGGGATGTCATCCCATGGGTTTACCATTCCTTGGCCCCTTTTGTAATGTATAAATAGAAATCTAGATGATGTAAGAAAAATACTATATCTAAGAGAGTTGGTGCTAAGTGCTATATGGTGGTAAGTGTAAGTGATAAAATTAGTTGGATCTATGTGATTGAGCTAGTTTTGTGCATACTGTGTGCATGAGAACTTGCAGAGCTAAGTGCAAGTGACTGTAAAGAGGCTTTGTGTTGTAACCTAGCTCAGGGAAGGAGGGTCTGGTGAGGTGCGCGCAGATCTCCTGTCCTATGCGAAGTAGGTTTTTGTGGCTCTATTCTTGTATAATATTGACAGAAGACAATAAAGAAGAGAAGCATTGGTGGATGTACCCCATACTAGGGTAAACCACGTATATCCTGTGTTGTGGTTGCTTTGTACATTATAGTTGTTATGTTATTGATGTGATTTATGCTTAGTGTAGTGATATATGTTAGATGCATCTGATATAGTAGCTTAGTGCTTAGTAATGTGAATGAATGCTAGATTTGATCTATTTCTATATTCTAAGTTCTTGGATGTATTAGATATTGTTGAATATTGTGTTTCTCTATAACTAGGGTTTCGACATGCGATTTGAATAAAGGTTAAAGACTAATCAATGTTAACTGTTGAGTGCTCTGTTAAGTGTTGTAATCATAGATCTATGTCCCGGCTAGGTTGCAGACACCTAAGTCCTGCAACCCCCCCTTCTTCTACCTCAGGTGAGACTTCATCTACTTCGCAGGTGTTGCTGAAAGGGTCGGTAGTTAGGGTTTTGTTGGTGTGTTGTTGAAGTGTTGAACCTAGGGTTTTCCCCTGTGCCAACAAATGGTTCTGTTACCGAGACCTGAAACTGGGATTGCTAGTAACTGAAGGAAATAAATATATGTGCATAGATTTTTTTCTTTAGTGTACAGTATTCTACTTGAATGTGAGGTTTTGTGCTAAGAAAGGAATCAAATATGAAGAAAAGAGGTAAGATCTTAAAGCTTTGTGCTCTAAGAAAGGTAAGATAAGTGAAATTTTTTGTTTCAAAAGGATGGATCTAGGTAGGCCTAATAGATTTTGTCCTAGTATGAAAACTAGGGCACAACTAGAAGAAAGACGATTTGATATGAGTAGATCTGATAAGAATAGTGAAAGATATGTTATTCCTATGCATAGAAATAATGTTTGGACTAAAAAATGGATGCAGGATCCTATAAATAATTTTTTGCACGTTAGTTACTATGATCCCAATGCGTAGTACATGAAAGATAGGGGGTAATTTAAAAGAAAGATAGGATTAACTCTTTGTTTTAGCTGTAAAAGACCAGGACATCTTGCTAAGGAATGCCTTGGTAGAGGTACTAGTTGTCTTTGTTGTAAAGCTATGGACCATGAAGTTTTGGATTTCCCTAGAATGATTTCTAAAGTTTAAAAGATGAATATGAGACAAGAAAACCATGAGACGAGTCAAGAAACTAAGGATATTATAGAACCCTAGAAAGAATCAGAGACTTTATTATTACAAATGAAAGAAACCCTGAATGATCATAGAGATATCAAATTATCATAGATCTTAAACGATAAGGAGTGCATAGAAACAAGAATAGGGTACTTCGACATAAACTGTGTTCTATATGAATAAACATAGGTGAATATCATGACAAAAAGAACTTGGGAAATTTAGGGAAATCCTGCTATGGTTCCTTCATTGGGAGGAATAGGATTATTTAGAGGAAAGTTGATAACCCTCTGTGGAAGACTTACCTAGATATATATGAGTGCTCATTGAACATTGATAGAAGAAGAATTTGAGATCGTTAAGTTTGTTGAGAACAATGCCCCATTTTCTATTTTGCTAGGAAAAATCTGGATTGAGAAAGATCAGATACGAAGGAAATAAGAAGAGGAGGATATAGAATAGAAAAAAGAGAGAACTAAGGGATTTCATGGTTAGGATAATAGCGCACTTACTAGAATAACAAGAGGACCATTCGAAGCTACTGAGGACTAAATATCTGGACATCGAAGTTGAAAGAATACAGGAAGACTTGAAACACCTGTTTGTACAAGAGATTAGAGCACCTACCCCAGAAAGAGAAGAAGTATTACCCTCAAACTCTATGAAATACCCTCCACAGTGTGAAGTTACTATCCCAAGAGGAGATAAGAACAATAATGGAAAGAGGAAACTAGTGACTCATATTACAGGAAAGAAATACAGAAATCTCAGCAAGAAGAAAGAAAATTTAGAAAAATTACAGGAAGTTCCAGGGAGGACTTCGTAGAAGGAAAGTTTGCAAAACTGGAACTTCGCAGGGATAACATAACATTGAAGATTGGCACTTCACCAGGACAAATCAATATGACCATTGGAGGCATCCTGACCATTAGCCCGACACTCCAAAATGGTTCGAACCACAATTATGGCTAGAAAGATCTCCATTAGACCATTGGGACCGGTCCATAACAGATGTAATTGCATTGATTGAGATGTTCCTTCCCGTTGGAGGAGTCCATTACGACATTGTATATTTATCACATTGAGAATTGCATGGAGAACACTTTTTCCAATTGTGATTATTTGAGCCCATCGAGAACTATTTTCTTTTGCATTGTACCTATTTGATACCTCACCACCCATTGTGTTACATGGACTATTTGACCATCGACCTGAGATACCTGATCTTGAGCGTGCATGTCAGGTGACTTAAGTGCAGTAGAAAAATCCATTGAAGATATCCTCATAGACCTCATGGCTGAGAAGGTCATGTCCACAGGAGTCTAAGACTCATTGAAGAGAGGAGTGCAAACATCCCCGTCGTCTGCTCGTGAATCTGGACCATCTCGAGCTGCAACAAAGAAACGAACCAAGCATCGTGATGACTTGGTGAATGCGAAGATCATCCCATCTATCCTGCACGATTATATCCCACCTCTGGTTGGCAGGGTGAGCTGTGACAGTGTCCCAAGGGGATTCGACTACACCTTAATTACTGCGTACCTCCCAAAGGGGATACGTGCAATAGGACCACAGTTAGGACAAATCGTGACGTTAAAGATCAGTGAATTCAACTTGGGAGATCGCAAGAACCATGGAATTATCGCACCACACAAAAATTTGACCAAGACAAAGGGGAAGAAGTCGAAGATCATCCCCCAGCTATGGATAATGGACATCGCGAGGTCCACTATCCTGAACGTGATGAAGATACCACACTTTGGAAGGAATCAGGAGGTTAACGCGTGTGTTAAATTCCTGTTGTATTTCTTCCATGGTAGTTATATATGGCTGGATAGATGCATCACTGTAGATCTGACGCTAATCCATCGGATCACCGAATTAAACATGCAAGGACCAGACCCACAAGAATTTTATCCAAGGAGGACTTCGTAGAAGGAAGGTTTGTAGAACTGGAACAAGTGGTCACCACAGTGGAACAATGCTTGGAAGGACCTGTGACAGAGAAGGTTATTCAAGAGTTCATCGAGCAGGAGGCTATGGTGAAGCAATAGGTCGAAGCAGATCGATCCAAGATAGAGGAATTTGAGGCAAAGTTACCCAAATCAGAGTGACTTGAGACGAGTCACAAGTGAGTGTTGGGGGCCTATTGGCCCTTGACCAGTTTTGGGACTTCAACATGCTGGTGAAACGCGAAGCACAAGGAGAAGTGGAGATTGTGGGATCTCGGCCCCTTCTTAGGGCATTTTTGGGTTTAGGTTTTATGTAACAGGTATGGGATGTTGACCCATGGGTTTGCCCATGCCTTGGCCCCTTTTGTAATGTATAAATAGAAAGCTAGATGATGTAAGAAACATACTAGATCTAAGAGAGATGGTGCTAAGTGCAAGTGATGTAAGTAGTTGGATCTATGTGATTGAGCTAGCTTTGTGCATACTGTGTGCATGAGAACTTGCAGAGCTAAGTGCAGGTGACTGTAAAGAGGCTTTGTGTTGTAACCTAGCTCGGGGAAGGAGGGTCTAGCGAGGTGCGTGAATATATCCTATCCTATGTGGAGTGGGTTTTTGTAGCTTTGTGCTTGTAGAATATTGACAGAAGACAATAAAGAAGAGAAGAGTTGGTGGAGGTAGCCCCACACTAGGGTGAACCACGTATATCTTGTGTTGTGGTTTCTTTGTGAATTATAGTTGTTATGTTATTGATGTGATTTATGCTTAGTGCAGTGATATATGTTATATGCATCTGATATAATAGCTTAATGCTTAGTAATGTGAATGCATTCTAGATCTGATCTATTTCTATATGCTAAGTGCTTGGATGTATTATATCTTGTTGAATACTGTGCTTCTTTGTAACTAGGGTTTTGACCTACGATGTGAATAAAGGTTAAATACTGATGAATGTTAACTAATAATTGATCTTTTAAGTTGGTGGCCCTTGACCAAGTTTTGAGGAATACTTGGTCATATTTGACCGTTTTTGGGACATCGACAACTTGCCAAAGATGGAGCACAACTCGAAGAAAAAATTAGGGAAACTAGACCTATTTTTGGGTCCCTTTTAGGGTTTTGGGTTGATGTAAAGGGTAAGGGATGTTGGCCCATGGGTTTACCCACGCTTAGGCCCATTTTGTAATCTATAAATAGACACTTAGGCAATGTAAGTAGACGATGGTAGTACATATATGTGATGTATAGCTAAAGGCTTAGTGCTAGTAACTGGATCTGTGTGATCGGATGTATATTGCAAATTCTCTGTGCATGATTTTAAGGAGATTGGAAAGCTAAGTGAAAGTTGTTGTAGTTTTGTGTTGAGTGGAAGGAAGAAGGATCTAGCGAGCTGCGTAGATCTTTTTTCCTGTGCGAAGTAAGGGTCATTAAAGCTCTGTGCTGTAACCACTTGACCAAGATAATATAAAGAATAAGACTTTGTGGACGTAGCCCCAGGGTGGGGGTGAACCATGGTAAATTTGTGTATTGTGCTATGTGCTTCGACCTAATGTGTTTATCTCCTTCTCGGTTAAGTGCTTGATGTGAATAACTATATTTAGTTATGCTTTGTGCTTCTGAGATAAGAATGAATGTTAGATATGATATATAAAGATGCTTAGTGTCTAACCTAGTGAATCCAAATTATATTGTTGTATCTAAGTGCTAAGTCTTCTTGAATCTAAGTATATATTGTGATGCTCTGTGTTATCTGCGAAGTGTTGTAAGGGTTGAATATTGATGTTTAAACCATGCTAGATAATTGTTAAGTGTTATAATCACAATTTGTGTCCCAGCTAAGGTTGCAGACATTTGAGTCCTGCAACCACCCTTGCCTCTACCTCAGGTGAGACTTCATATGCTTCGCAGGTGTTGCCGAAAGGGTCATTAGTTAGGGTTTGTTGGTGCACTCTTGAGCATGAACCTTGGGTCTACCTCTATGCCAATAAATGGTTTCGTTGTCAGGACCTGAAACTGTGATTACTGGGAACTAAAGAAGAAAAAGATTTGTTCGAAATAAGCTCTGTGTGTAGATCTGTTGCCCTAGTGCGCAGTATTCTACTTGATCTATGAAGATTTGTGCCAAGAAAGAAATGTCAGATCTGAAGGAAAGAGGTCAGATTTGCAAGAAAAGAGGTTGATACTGAAGAAAAGAAGTGAGATCTGAACACTTTATGCTCTAATAAAGGTAAACGTAGAAATTTCTACAGAAAAGAGGTCAGATCTGTAAGCTCTAGCCTCTAGTAAAGGTAAGAATAGTTCAATTTTTAGATCTGAAAACTTTGTGCTCTATATAGGTAAGATAAGTGGAAATTTTTTGTTTCTGAAGAATGAATTTAGGTACATTTGATAGATTTTGTCCTAGCCTGAAAACTAGGGCATTGTTAGATGGAAGAACATTTGGTAGATTTGATAAGAATAATGATAGATATGTTATACCTATGCATAGAAAGAATGTTTGGACTAACATATGGATGCAGGATCCTAGAAATAATTTTTTGCAGGCTAACTACCATGACCCTAGTGCACAGTACATAAGAGGTTGGGGGTCATTTAAAATAAAGAGAGGATTGACCCTATGTTACAGTTGTAGAAAATCGAGACATCTAGCTAAGGAGTGCCCTGGTGGAAAAACGAGTTGCCTCTGTTGTAAAGATATAGACCATGAAGTATTATATTGCCCTAGAATGATTGCTAGACTTAAAAAACTGAATATGGAACAAGCAAACTCTGAAGGAGATCAAGAGACTAAAATTATGGAAGAACCCTAGAAAGAATCATAGATCATGTTACTGAAAATAAAAGAAACCCTAGATGATCATAAGGATGCTAGTTTGTTAGAGATCTTCAAAGAAAAGGAGAAAATCAAAGTAAGAATAGGAGACTTCGACATTGAATATGCTCTGGATGAGGGAACACCAATGAACATTATGACATAAAGCACTTGGGAAACCCTAGGAAGGTCTGCTCTGGTCCCTTCACTAGGAACCATCGGATTATTTAAAGGAAAAATTGTAACCCTATGTGGTAGAATTACTCAGATAGCTATGAGTACCCATGGAACTTAGACAGAGGAAGAATTCGAATTTATTACATTTATTGAGGACCACACCCCATTTCCAGCTTTGTTAGGCAGGACCTAGATTGAAAAGGACCGTATCTAAAGAATAGAAGAAAAGGACGCTCTAGAACAGAAGAAGCAAGAACTCATGGAATTTATGTCTAAAAGGATCTCCTACTTGATGAAAGCACAAGAGGATAGATCTAAGCCATTGAACACCAAGGACTTGGGTATTAAAGTTATAAGAACATTAGAGGAACCACAGAATACCGAAATACCTAATCCATATGACGAAGGAGTATTACCCTTGGATCTGAAGAAAGAACCTAAGAAGCACGAAGTGACTATATCCAAGGAAAATAGAAATTAGAAGGGGAAAAGAACCACTGAGATGAAGCTCACTAGAAAGAAAGCTAGAAAGTTAAGTAAGAAGAAGGAAAAAATGGAAAAACTATAGAAGAGTCTAGATGGAACTTCATAAAAAGAGAAATTGCAAAATTTGAGCTTCGTTGAGATATCAGAACAACGACATGGGTCACTTCGCAATGGCGAAGCGATATAGCAGTTGGAAGCCAATATGTCTGTTCGAATTCCACTCTGAATGGGTTGAAAAGCAATTATGGGTTACCACTAGACCGTTGGACAACACTAGAATGGATAGAACAGAGTTAATGAAGGCCCCATGTCCATTGCAAACCGACTGTTGCTAAGTTTCCCTACTTAGTTTGTCACACCACGCATCGAAAATACTTTTGCTAAATGAGAATTTGAGTCTGAAAGATGAGATTACTTCACCCTGTGATCATTGACTTGTTCCCATAATTCATTTTCACACCTTATCTAGTGGAGCCAAGCTTGTATGTCGGACAAGATCAATGTTGTTGAGAAAGTAGTTGAAGAAGTTTTGATTGACCTAATGGCTGAGAGAGTCATATTAGAGAGAAGGATGTTTGTAGGTGTGCAAGCATCATCGACAAGAGGAGTCCAAGCTTCTCCCTCCACTTCTCACGGAGCAAGACCTTCCAAAACCGCGACCGAAACAATAACAAAGCACAGAGATGATATTGCAAATGCCAAGTTGATCCCACACATTCTGTCGGTTTACATACCACCTTTGAGTGGCCATATTAACCACGATAGTGTACCCAGAGAATTTGAGTACACCTTGATCTTTGTGTATCTTCTGAAAGGGGTGCACGCAGTACATGTTGACCAGGATAAGCTCGTAGCATTGAAATTTAATGATTTTAACCTTGGAGATTGCAAAACCTACAACATGTTATCTCCACATAAATACTTAACCAAGACCAAAGGTAGAAATCCTAAGATTGTCCCACAGTCCTAGGAAAATCTTAGGATTTGGACCAATCAATAATGCACTCATCCAGGAGTTTGTCGAGAAAGAGGAAACCGCAAAGCAGCAGGTCGAAGAGGTTCAAGCCAAACTCGAGGAGTTTGAAGCAGAATTAGTCACACCTGAGTGACTCGGGATGAGTCATAGGTGAGTGTTGGGGGCCTGTTGTCCCTTGACCAAGTTTTGAGGAATACTTGGTCATATTTGACAGTTTTTGGGACTTCGACAGCTTGTCAAATATGGAGCGCAATGTGAAGCAGAAATTAGGGAAACTAGACCTATTTTTGGGTCCCTTTTAGGGTTTTGGGTTGATGTAAAGGGAAAGAGATGTCGTCCCATGGGTTTACCCATGCTTAGGCCCATTTTGTAATCTATAAATAGATACCTAGGCAATGTAAGTAGAGGGTGGTAGTGCATCTATGTGATGTATAGCTAAAGTCTTAGTGCTAATAAATGGATCTATGTGATCAGATGTATATTGCAAGTGCTATGTGCATGATTGTAAGGAGATTGGAAAACTAAGTGCAAGCTGTTGTAGTTTTGCACTGAAGGGAAAGGAAGAAGGATATAGTAAGTTGTGAAAATGTTATGTCCTATGCAAAGTAAGGGTCATTGATGCTCTTTTCTATAACCACTTGACCAAGATAATATAAAGAAGAATACTTTGTGGACGTAGCCCCAGGGTGGGGGTGAAACATGGTAAATTTGTGTATTATGCTCTGTGCTTCGACCTAATGTGTTTATCTCCTTCTCGTCTAAGTGCTTGATGTGATTAACTAGATTTAGTTATGCTTTGTTCTTCTGAGATAAGAATGAATGTTAGATCTGATATATAAAGATGCTTAGTGTCTGACCTAGTGAATCCAATCTATCTTGTTGTATCTAAGTGCTAAGTCTTCTTGAATCTAAGTATATACTGCAATGCTCTGTGTTATTTGTGAAGTGTTGTAAGGGTTGAATATTGATGGTTAAACTGTGCTAGATAATTGTTAAGTGATATAATCACAGATCTGTGTCCCAGCTAAGGTTGCAGACATCTGAGTCCTGCAACCACCCCTGCCTCTACCTCGGTATTGTGGGTGGGAAATACCTCCTATGGACTAACACTAAGGGTTTTATCATGCATGCAGAAATGACCTAAAGATTCCTACTTTTTACCATCAATCCATGCCTAAACCCCATTACTCATATGTAAATAAAAGGCTCAAGAGATTAAGTTGACGTACCTTATTTTTCTTGTTTGATGTCGATCCCTTTTCGCACTTGGTCGTTCTTTTACTGCAACTCTCCTCACAATGCTAACCTGCATACAATAAATAC
>SNQJ01S0080858.1:18641-35358 GCA_010110895.2 Picea sitchensis | reverse complement strand
ATAATTAAAAATTTAGGAGAATCATTGCAAAGAAATATTCTGTGTGAGCCAATGACCAAAATGGAATCTTATTTGTACTGAAAAAATAATTAAAAATTTAAGAGAATCATCACAAAACCAGGCTTACAAGCTTTCTAAAGTGAACTTCAAAATTATTTAATTTTAAAAACATTCCATAAATAGTTACTGGTTACTTATTATCTAAGAATACTTGGCTTTTTCTTTCCGCGAGGATAAATATTTCCAGCAGAGCATTAATGGGCGCTTTTAATCTTTTGAATACTTCATTGGGTGGGTGAGGTATAGAATCTATACTTCCATTTAAACTCATATATCCAGTTTGAACTCCATTTTCAAACTCTTCATCTTCATATTGCCTTTCTGGTTTCCTGTGCTTTTTCCCCGCATCAATGGAAGACGAGGAGAGCAGCTGCAGCAAAATTTGCCCATGCTTTTTTCGAAGAAAAAAGTCTTTTCCTTCTGGTACGATTCCAACAATTTCTCATCAAATTTCAAATAAATATCCCTGAAAAAAAATCTGGTCGCATAACTTGTCTTATTTTATTTTTTAATTTCAAAATAAACTCATAAAACAAAATCTGGTCACATAACTTGTCTTATTTTATTTTTTAATTTCAAAATAAACTCATAAAACACTAATATTTCTACGTATAAAAACTTTTAGATTTAAATCACCCAACCTTAGATTTAAATCATCCAACCTTAAATTTAAATCATCGATCTCTCCCAAAATTGATCAGACCACAAAAAAAAATTAAAATTCAAAAATCTTTAAATCTAAATCAATCTCTCCCAAAAATTTATTAGAATAGCTCGTATAAAAAAAAAAATTATTAGAACAACTTATCTCAAAAACTTTTTTAACCTAAAAGAATAACAGAGGAGATGAAATTTTGTGTTGCCAATCTCCTGAGCTATAATCCTTAAAAAAAAAAAGACATTAATTAAACAATAACCATAATATTATTGTCGTGGATACAGGTGATTTTCCAAAGCCAGAGACGCCACCGGTTGTATTTCAACATGTAGAGAACGTTAACATTTATCTTCCACCAGGTGCACTACCTCAAAATGCTTGCATAGATTGTCAAATTATTTAATTTTTTATTTTTGAAGTTATTATTAATAATAACTTATTATTCTTGAGACAATAAACATAGAGGCGATTTAATGTTCTTTAATTACTTCTTTTTTTCACGATAAATGTTACTCTTTTATATTTAAAAGTATATAAAGATTTTACATAGCATCGGTTCAGTTGCCATCAAAACGAAGACCTGTGTAGAAATGCTTATAGCAGCTCGCAGACCTGTGTAAATATGCTTAAAAACAGCTCGCAGACTGTCATAGAATACCATAATAAGCTGCCATAATGAGCTCTTGATACAAGATATTGCTGATAGGTGTGTTGATGGCAGCTCGCAGCCTGTTTTATAATCCAATTTAATCTGCCTTTTTTATAACTGTTCCAAAGATATCGCCGAAATAGCCCAAAATTCTGATGCAAAACAGTGATGCTGTTTCCAGAATTAAGATTTCATGACCTGGAGTCTGTTACATCAGATTTTGAGAAGAGTTGAGGGGCCCTCGTTGCCATCCTCACGAAAGTTAAGAGACCAAGAGGCCGGGATAAAGCCAATTTTGATTGGTGGTCCGCAATGACATTGACTTCTCTGTAGATGTGAGAGGCAGAGAGGTTCTTGATGAGTCTTTTGGCTTCGATGGTTCTCTTTCCAGCACTCCAGAGCTGCTGATTGGAGGTCAGCCTTGTCATTTATCCAGTCGATTATGACTTTAGAGTCTCCGAGAAGTAGCAAGACTTCGATGTTCAGCCTTTGAGCCAGGATAAGGGAAGCCCATGCCCCCAATAGTTCGCCTTGTCCGCCATTGAGAGTCAATCTGTAGGAAGTGTGAGAGTTGATGATGATATGGCCTCCCGCCCCCCAAGAGATCCATCTAATTGTGCTGCTCCATCGAACCAGGCGATGGCTTTGTCAAAAAGAAGAGTTTTAAAGGATCTGCAGAGTTTCTGACCAGTGGTGGGGATAGAGGGACGGTTGACAGCAGATAGAATGAGTTTATTGTTTAATTACTTAAACAATAATCATAGAAGTGATTTAATGTTTGTTAAATAGATGCACCAACTTAGATGTTAAAATAGGGAGATTATAAATTTCATATATTCATTAATGTTGGTGTGACTATTGTTAAATATGGCTGCCATGTTTTTAATATTGTTGAAGCAGGCGCGACTTTGCCCACGGGACGTCAAGAACCTGAAGGTGAATTGTCAAATACCAAATTAAATTGTTTTAGTTTTTTAATTGAAATTTGTTATTTATATTAATGTTTTCAATATATGGCTTCCCAGCACCAGAACAAGTTCCCAGCACAAGAAGACAATCAACCATGGCAATGGACAAGAAGACTGAGGAGCAGGAGGCAGCAAAGGGGGGCGAGGAAAAGAAACAGGCAGAGGAAGACAAAAGGAAGCAGCAGGAGAGGAATATTAAAGAAGATGATGAGAGAAAAGAGAGGGGCCGAGGAGAAGAAAACATAAATAGGAAGAAGGCGGCTGAGAAGGAGGAAGCAAAGAGTGCTGAGGAAAAGAAAAACGCAGAGGAAGATAAGAGGAAGGAGCAGCTGAGAAAGGAAAAAGAAATGAAAGAGAGAAAAGCCGAGGAGAAGATGAAGGCCGAGGAGGAAGCAAAGAGGGCTGAGGAAAAGAAAAGAGCAGAGGAAGATAAGAGGAAGGAGCATGAGGAAAAGGAAAAAGAATCAAATGACAGGAAAGAGAGAGAGGCCGAGGAGAAAAAAACAAAGGCAAAAAATTACAAGAAGAAAGCTGAGGAGGAAGCAAAAAGGGCTAGAGAAGCAGAAACCAAGACTCTATCCACAAGAGATCAACTTCAAAAAAGCCAGAACCCTGAAGACCCTCAGTGGAAAAAGGATAAACCAGAGGAGCATACTAGACAGGAGAGTTCCGAGCCACACAAGGAAACTACTAAATTAAAGGGCAGTGAACTAGCGGCTCAGGAGAAGCAAGCTTCAACTCGGCCTGTTTTAAATGTACAACCTATATCAGAGAAAGGGGCCCATAGTAAACATTAATGAAGATCGGTGGAAACTTTTAGGGNAGAAAAGCCGAGGAGAAGATGAAGGCCGAGGAGGAAGCAAAGAGGGCTGAGGAAAAGAAAAGAGCAGAGGAAGATAAGAGGAAGGAGCATGAGGAAAAGGAAAAAGAATCAAATGACAGGAAAGAGAGAGAGGCCGAGGAGAAAAAAACAAAGGCAAAAAATTACAAGAAGAAAGCTGAGGAGGAAGCAAAAAGGGCTAGAGAAGCAGAAACCAAGACTCTATCCACAAGAGATCAACTTCAAAAAAGCCAGAACCCTGAAGACCCTCAGTGGAAAAAGGATAAACCAGAGGAGCATACTAGACAGGAGAGTTCCGAGCCACACAAGGAAACTACTAAATTAAAGGGCAGTGAACTAGCGGCTCAGGAGAAGCAAGCTTCAACTCGGCCTGTTTTAAATGTACAACCTATATCAGAGAAAGGGGCCCATAGTAAACATTAATGAAGATCGGTGGAAACTTTTAGGGTTATAAAAAAAAAAACTGCACAGAACAACAGGCCGAGAACTCACATTCATATGGAGTTTGATTAGACCACCAAGACTATCATCACCGAACTGCTTGCCGCAACCCAAGGTTACAGATAACCTAACACTTAAAACTAGAGAATGGAAACCTACTCACAGCCAAGACATCACCTGAAGGTTGGGGAAGCAAAGCCAAACTTCGTTCAAATTAATCAATGAGAAATACAAAGTATATATATGATGCCATACAGTTTAGAAACAGTTCCTCCTCAACTAATCTCCATTATTTCTAAGTCGAACTACCTGTAGCAATCCAAGGTTAGGTTGGGGAAACAAAGCCAAGCTTCATTCAAATTAATCAATGAAAAATATAAAGTATATATATAATGTCATACAGTTTAGAAACAGTTCCTCCGCAACTAATCTCCATTATCTCTAAGTAAAACTACCTGCAGCAACCCAAGGTTACAGATAAGATGAAATCTTTGATGACAAGGGAAGAAGATGAATTAAGAAATCTCTGAATTTCTACAATGTGGCATTCCAAGTTGTGATCAACAACTACAAGGACATGATTGAGGACCTGAATGATGCTAAGAACCAGTTGATAGCCATTGAGTGGATTTTGGGAAATTGTAGTATAAACAATCAATGTGTGGTACCTTTTCTGCATTTTTCCACACCAATTTCAGCAAGAATTTTGTAAAAATTGAGAAAAAATGGTGTATGTAATGATACATTGTGCTATTTATAAACAAAATAAACAGAATCAATCTATTTTACATGAAGATTTGCGCAGTTTACTGGTTTGTTGAGCTCCAACAAAACAAATAAACAACTATATTAAGAATCTTTTAGTCTTTAGAACACCTCAAATAAAGCATATATTGGAGGTTGAAACATTTTTTACTTGAAAAAAAAAGCCCATCAAAGCTGCCATTGGAATTTTTTTGTAATTCTTCATATGATCCTCTTACAAAGAATATATGGGAGGTTGAAACATCTTTTGAATATATAAAATTTCAAAAAGAAGTTAACCATTGCCACCTATGCTGTTCTTGATGCTATCTCTACTTCTGCCTGGGCCTCTGTATTCGCTGCTACTAATGGTGTTGTTTCCACCTCGACTACTTGCTCTGTTACTGCTTACTTTATTGTTTGCTTTCCGCTCAAGAGCGAATGAGTTGGACACAACACGCATGAAGGCGAGTCAGTGGAAATAAGACAAGCCCTTAAGTAAAGAATTAAACTAAATCCCAGAACTATAAACAGAGAATGAAAAGTACAGATGGAACAATTATCTTTTCAACAGTGTGGTACAAATGCCACCAGCACGCAGAGTTATAAGGCCATCAATGAAGGAAACTGGATGAAGCTTCACAGTTAACTCATCCAACCTCATTCCTCTTATGCTCAGTGACATTGTTCAGTTCTAAACACTCAAGGCACGCTGACTTCACCTTGTTGACCAACATTTTATACAACAAAAAGATTTTGGGAGATGGTTATCAATAGTGAAATTAAGGGTATTCTTCAATATCTCATGAACACACTTTCTATGAGATACTGAGTACATAATGACTCCCTGACCCAGGTAACCATCCAACTATCAAACAATCTTGGCATTCTCATCCACTACTCACATAGCACAAGGAAAACATCTCCCTTATTTGCTCAACAATCCCTTAGGAGTATTCTCAGTGTAGGTAGGAAGAATCCATCCCATTGTTTAATTTATGGGATAACCTTGTAGAATTATACCTTGGCTCTAAGGCACCAAATGAGCAACAATTATCAAGAGAAAAGGAGGTTTCCTAAACAACCCAACCTCTATACTCCTCTACAACCATCCATCTCTCCTCTCATGTCCATAAATCACTCTCTCACAATTGGTTTTGGTCCTTTTCAAGTTTGTATATTAGCCTAAAGCATGAGAATGGAAATTTTAAAATGTCAGTGGTGCTTGGGCATGAGAGAATGGTGAATGAATGAGTCAATTCAAATTTAGAATGGAAAGAGTATGCATGGGAATCAAGGAGGTTCAAATTTCCATAAGGATGGGGCATCTTACACTTCCCCGTGATGGTTGGACCTAGCCCCCATATGCTTATAACTATGTGAGGTGCACTTCCTCTCCCACCACCACATGCATTCATTGATTTCCTTCTAAGTCAAAGATGGTTGTTGAGATTTAAATAAAGCACATGATAAAGAAAAAGGTAGGAGTTAGCAAACATAGGATTATTTCTGCACCCTAACCCTCCCTCAAGCCCCCTTTACTCTCCCCCTCTAGAAGAGTCATAACCCCTCTTGTGCTCTCTGCATCCATCTTGAACCTTATATGGAGATTTTTAAAATAATATTTATGCATTTTGAACATACCATGGAAGGTCTACCACAAAGTATAGGAAAAGCATAATTACCACAATTACATGCCTAGTCATTCACTAGTAAGAGGTTAGCATTGAGATCTATACTAGGAATCCATACAAGATATTTACGTAATTTACACATGGAGTCATTTTATTTAAACTCATATGGCTTACTCTCATCATTATAAAAACTTATTTACAATTTATATTAATTCAATATAATACATCCAACACTCAAAACTAAGTTATTACACATTGTGGTTTGGCCTAAGCTATCCCTCTTGTCAATCTCTCAAGTCTATCCTCTCAAGTCTATCCCTTACTTGTTAAGAACTCATAAGACTTTAACAACTAGAGCATAAAAAAAATTGTCTTTAATGATATAAACATAAGACTTTAACAACTAGAGCATAATTTTTTTTTATCTTTAATGATATAAAGAAGAGAAATCCTCCGTTACCTTATTAGCATAGTGAATGGAGATTTAACAGATATTTGGTCGAGGAAGAGGGTCGAGGAAGAGGTTATTTAAACTTATTTTTCAACCATTAAAAGACTTTCCTCATGTATGCTTCTCTATGCTCAAGTGATCTCACGATGTTCTCTTAAGTAACCTTATTTATGCTAAAGAAGCCTCTTAAATAAACTTCACTATGTGTAAGACAACCTATAAGAACCAACCTTAGCACCTTATGTTTCTTCCCCAAACTCTAAGCTGGCTTATATCATCTCTAAGTGGACAACTTCCCTTGATCCAACCCTTAGCACACCTACTAAATGTGATTGCTAACTACTAATTTTGACCCACTAAATGTGATCACTAAGTTTGACTCAACGTTTTTAATAGATCCAATTATTTATAGATAGAGAAAGATGACGAATGTAAATTGGTATTATGTTAAAAGACTTTTTTTTATAAATTGTACTTTCATGTTCAAATAGGAATGAACATGTACATTCAAAATGTGCCCAAGAGACTCATTTGGTTAGCTCTTACCAAAGTAACCCGCACAATAATCATAAACTCTAATTAAGGTTTATATATGAAATACGCTTATAAACACTCATCAACCACAATCATGTGGTTGTAAATTCTATTCCAAAGAAGCATCTCTATTTCTGTCAATTTTAAGAATTACTTGTGGGAGATATTATTTTAAAATAAAATATATACTATGAAAAACGCACATTCAAACTTGAAATTTTATTTGAAGTATAAGTTTATGTTTCTATTTTAGTGTAATATTGGTTGAAGCTAATTTATTTTAAAATAAATATATATAAAGTAAAAAAGAAAACCTAATATTCAAAACTGAGAGGATTATGTTAGAATGTGTATCTCTCACTCTATCAAACATTAATGAAATGTTGGTTGATGATAATAAATAAAAGAATTTTTTCTCTAAGGTGCAAAGAATTTGTTATATTGTGGTTTCAAGCCAAGCTGTATCATTTTCGAGCACCAAGAAACCTTTCCATAATATTGACAAGCCCTAAGTAATTCACTACCCACCTAAACATGTGTGTCTGTATCCAAATATCATTTAATGTTTTAAGTTTTAATTATTTGTAATATTATTTTAATTTTAAAAGGATTCAACATGGTGAACTCTTGAAGTTCTCATAATTACGTCATCCACTAGTGGCACAGGGGAAAAACTAGGGTTCAACGCTTAACAACGCACCAACAAAACCCCAACTATAGGCCCTTTCGGCAACACCTGCGAAGCAAGCGGAGTCTCACCCGAGGTAGAAGCAGGGGGGGTTACAAGACGTAGGTGTCTGTAACCAGGTTGGGACATGATTTTGTGATAAGAGCACTTCACAGAATATTCTTTTAACGCTTAGGAAGTGAACATGCATTAGTTTATTAACCTCATTAACACCACAAAGCATAATCAAAGATAGATAAGCGCAGTAACAACAAGTGATTATGCACCCCCGAGCACTTAGCACTGTGAGTTAAGTCTAGCATTCATTTACCCTTTAACATAAGTAAAGTACTTAAGAAAAAAATATATATTCATTACACATCATAATCAAAGCACTAAGCAAATGCATAACATAAATGACACTACACAAAGAAAACCATGAGACACCAGATATACATGGTTCACCCCACGGTGGGGCTACGTCCACAAACCACTTCACCTCTTTATTATTCGCCAAAATCTTACATCCAGTCACTCCTGTGCACTAAGCCACGTAGTTGAACTTCGCACAAGACAGGAGATCTGCACACTAAGCACTAGATCCTCCTTCTTTACCTTCCAAAAATAGGTCAGATTCACAGAGCCAAAATATATTATCACGACACTTAGCACTTGCTCCACACTGAGCATCACAAGCACGAAGCACATTCTACAAAATCACAGTCAAGCACAAAGCCTCGACCACATACATTCCTTCGCACACAGAACTACTCCTTCTACAATACATTCCTCTTTATTTATACTTTACAAAATCTTACAATAAGGACTAAACATAGGGAAAACCCATGGGCCGACATCCCATAAACCCGTTACAAAACCCACAGGACCCCTTACTGGGTCCACATAACCCTCAAAATAGGTGAGATTCACGATCTCAGCTTTGCCTGGGCGCTCCTACTTCGACCAACGTCTCGAAGTCCAAAAGTGGGCCAAAACCTCCAAAACTGACCAAAGTTTCCCCAAAACTTGGTCAAGGGCCAACATGCCCCCAACACTCACTTGTGACTCATCCCGAGTCACTTAGGTCCAGACAATGCTACTTCAAAAGCCTCAATCTTAACTCGAGCTGCCTCGACTTGCTACCTCGCCTGAGCCTCCTGCTCAACGAGCTCCTGGACTCTCTGCTCTGTAACAGGCCCTTCCAGGATTTTTTCTACTGCTGCAACTACTTGATCTAACTGTGAACCCTGGCCATCAATCTCCTCGAACACCTTGCAAGCTTCATCTTGCACAAGTTGTAACTTATGTGTTACTTCCATCACCTTACCCTGGAGGGCAATGATCTGTTGTTGTACTGTGCGCTACTCCTGGGATCTCTTCATCATTTCCACTGTTGTGAGCAGCTTCATCTGCACCTACAATGAAAATGCTTGTTGATGCAGCTCCTGTAACTGAGCCTATAACTTCTTTAACTATGGATCCTCGACGAGGCGTGTTAAATGCTTCCAATAATGTAAATATAGTTGTTATGGCCGGTCTCAATGTCCAAAAGAAGTCTATAAACCCATAAATGTGTTTCCTAACCATTATGGAGTGTCATTCTAATGGTCGGGGCGCCTCCAAAGGTTATATAACTTCGCTAGGGAGAAGTCCAAATCTGCGTAGACCAGCTGTTCCAGCGAGGTTCAAAACCTGCGAACTTGCCTCCTGTGAGGTTCTGGTCTGTGAAGTTTAACATCTAGTTTCCTTAACTTCTTGTAGCTTTTCGACCTTAGCCTTCTTTTTATTCAAATTCCTTGCCTTCTTTCATGTTATATGAGTCTCTTTGTCTGTTTCTGGAATCCTCTTTCTATTTTTATTCTTATCTTCCCCTAGCATAGTGGTTTCGCACTTTTGAGGTACCCTCAAAGGTTCTAAAGTTAATATCATTTTTCTTAACACTTCCTAAGTGGGCACACTTCTCTCTTGGATAGATAGGTCCTTCAATCCTTCTTGCATTCTTTCAACCTTGATATCTAATTCTTTTGCTTTATGTCCCTCCTGCGTTGTTAATTTTCTTTGTTGCTTCGACTTATCCTCTTTTTCTTCTCTTAGTTGGTCTATTTTCCTAGCTATGAGATCCCTTAATTATTGATTTTTCTTTTATGTAACTTCTTCCTCTACTTTCCTTCTGATCTGATCCTTATCAATCCAAGTCTTACCTAACAAAAGTGGGAAAGGGTCACTGTCCTCAACAAACCTAATGACTTCAAATTCTTCTTCATTAGATGTTCCATGAATAATAATAGGTACAATAGTTACTCTTCCACATAAAGTTATCTTCTTTCCCTTAAAAAATCCTATCCTTCCTAAATAAGGTACCACAGTAGGCTTTCCCAAAACTTCGCAAGTTTCTTCTGTCATATTATTCACTTGTGTTTCTTCATCCAAGACTATACAGTCTATGTCGAAGTCTTTTATTCTTGCACTTATGCATTGTTTTGCTTTCAGGCTTTCTGGTAAACTAACATCTTTATGAACATCCATTGTTTCTTCCAACTGTAACAACATAGTCTGAACTTCCTCTGACCTTTTCTCTTTATGACTTTATAACATACCCTTAGTCTCTTGACTCTTTTCATAATTTTCTTGTCTTATGTCCCTCCCTTCAACTTTAGCAATAATCCTTGGACAATCCTCAACCTTATGACCAACACCCTTACAAAAAAGACAAATAGGGCCTACCTCAGGGCATTCCTTAGTAAGATGTCCCGACCTTTTGCAATTATAACACAAAGTCAATTCTCTTTTTCTCTTAAATTTTCCCCATTCTTTTCTGTACTGCGCACTTCCCCTAGGATCATAGTGTTGGACATGCAATCTGCAAAAATTCTTTCTAGGTTCCTGCATCCACTTATCAGCCCAAAAACTCTTTATATGCATAGGAATAACATATATTTCTTCATTTCCATTAAACTTACTCAAATAAACTCTTTCTTTCAACTGCGCCCTATCCTTCAGACTACGACAAAATCTATTAAACATACTTAAATTCATGCTTTCAAAACAAAAAAATTCACTTATCTTTCTCTTACCAAAGCACAAAGCTTGCCTCTTTTAGAATCTTACCTCTTTTCTTCAGAACAACTTACTTTCTTGGAACAAAGCTTCACAATTCAAGTAGAGTATTGTGCACTTTAGCAACAGACCTATGCACATAGCTTTTCTTTTTCTTTACTTCAGTTCCCAACAATCATAGTTTCAGGTCCCGGCAACAAAACCATTTGTTGGCACAGGGGCAGACCCAGGGTTTAGCACTTAACAGTGCACCAACAAAACCCTGACTACCAGACCTTTCGGTAACACCTGCGAAGCAGGCGAAGTCTCACTCGAGGTAGAAGTAGGGGGGGTTACAAGACGCAGGTTTCAGTAACCACGATGGGAAACGATTTTTTGATAAGAGCACTTCACAGAATATTTTGTTAATGCTTAGGAAGTGAACATGCATTATTTATTAACCTCATTAACACCGCAAAGCATAATCAAAGACAGATAAGCACAGTAACAACAAGTGATTATGCACCCCCGAGCACTTAGCACTTACCACTGTGAGTTAAGTCTAGCATTCATTTACCCTTTAACATAATTAAAGTACTTGAACAACAAAATATATATTCATTACACATCATAATCAAAGCACTAAGCAAATGCATAACATAAATGACACTGCACAAAGAAAACCATGAGACACCAGATATACGTGGTTGACCCCGGGGTGGGGCTACGTCCACAAACCGCTTCGCCTCTTTATTATTCGCCAAAATCTTACATCCATTCACTCTTGTACATTAAGCCACAGAGTCGAACTTCGCACAAGATAGAAGATCTGTGCACTAAGCACTAGATCCTCCTTCTTTACCTTCCAAAAATAGGTCAGATGCACAGATCCAAAATCTCTTATCACGACACTTAGCACTTTCTCCACACTGAGCATCAAAAGCACTAAGCACGGTCTACAAAATCACAGTTGAGCACAAATTCTCAACCGCATACATTCCTTCGCACACAAAACTACTCCTTCTACAATACATTCCTCTTTATTTATACTTTACAAAATCTTACAATAAGCCCTAAACATGGGTAAAACCCATGGGCCGACATCCCATAAACCCATTACAAAACCCAGAGGACCCCTTACTGGGGTGCACATAACCCTCAAAATAGGTGGGATCCATGATCTCAGCTTCACCTGGGCACTCCTACTTCGACCAACGTGTCGAAGTCCAAAAGTGGGACAAAACCTCCAACACTGACCAAAGTTTCCCCAAAACTTGGTCAAGGGCCAACATCCACTAACTAACATATATGCAATATAAATTCCCTAAAATTGTGATCAATATGCCTGGAAAAATTGGCCACTTCAATCACTGCGGTTAAGTTGCAATTTTCTATAAAGGGTTTGTTAAGTATTATCATAAAAATATGTTCATAGAAAAGGGTGTTTTGCAGAAAATGTTTTTTTGTTTGACATACATATTGGAGGTAAATTAATTATGGATTATAGACAATGGAATAGTCATTAAAATCTGTTGATAGAAAAAGACGGTTTGCAGAAAACTTCTTTTTTGTGACGGTTTCCAAACAGAGTAATCAATAGCGGAATTATAACCCCCAAATGATGTTAAGTTTCTGAGATAGAGATTTCAACAACGAGATTATAACTATCTTTGGGGGGTTATTAATACATAAAAATTTCATTTATTTCTCACAACAAGGTAATAGTACTTCTATTGCTATGCATTCTTAAATTTTTTAATTTAAATAAAGAACAAGAATAAAACAATGCAATGATAACTCCATATGATAATTGTAACGTTGATTTTCAAAATTAAATACTAAGGATGAGAAATAAAAATTTCAACAATATTTTAATAATATAATCATATCAGCCTATAATTTTTTAAATTACTAAGAGATTAAGAATAACAATTCCAATGATAATTTCGTATTATAATCATTTCAGCCTTTGATTTTTTTTGAATTTAAATATAGGTCAAATAACCTGGGAACTAACTAAAGTCATAGGTCATACTTTAATATTTTCTTTTTTGAATTTTAATATAGGCCATACTTTAGGAACTATGATCTAAAGTAAGACAGATCATCAAGTGGGAACCCGCCCATGCAGCTTCACATCCATAAAAACCCGCCCAAAATAAAACGCCTACCCAATATGACACTTGCGATCATTTTTCATTGGTTTTTTCTTACTGTTTGTAATTCGTGGCGTATTAAGTAATTAAGGAATCAAAACAACTAGTAAAGTAACTATTGGTAAACAAGGGGAAGAGTAGTAAGTAATTAAGGATTCAGAACAATTGGTAAAGTAGCCTCTGGTAAATAAGGTGCTCACCTACAAACCTCCATGCACCTCACCAAGCCTATCATTGTTTTTTTCTCACTCTTTGTAATTAATGGCACAATAAGTAATTAAGGAGTTGGAAAAAATGGTAAAGTAACCATTGTTAAATAAGGTGAAGCTTAGTAAGTAATTAAGAAGTCGGAACAACTAGTAAAGTGTAACACACCCGACCCCTAAGTGACTTTCCTAGGGATGGGGCATCAAAATTTCATTCTCCTTAAGTCATCAAATCTTTCATTCAGGGTTTCTACCACACTCTTCTCGTCTAGAGTTTTCTAACCACGGTCTCCATGCTCAACCCAAGCTCAGAACCAACGGATATACCTTTCCGATGTTCTTCAGGCGTTCATTGGTTGAGGGCTATGTGGCGCCCACGTGGATCCACCTCACATGTGTTATTTCCAAGTTCCTTCCTCCATTGTGGAAGACCATCCACCGCCCGATCCCATGGCGGGACTTACTCTCTTTCTCCTATAACAGTTGTGGAGGAATTCGACGGTCCGACGCTTCACACCTCTTTACTATCTACGCACGAGACCACCTAGAGTTCCAAACTTACGAAGTCCCATAAGCTCACCACGTGGCTCCGACCTCCAGGTCGTTCAATCTCTATATCATACTGCATCCTAGACCCTCCGGAGTCTCGGAGTCCCAGTCACTTCACCAACCACGTTGGCCAAGCAGACACATATCAAGAACTGACACGTAGGAGGGGTCAAAGTAACATGTGTTACGTTCCAATGGGCCTATAGGGTATGAGATACACACGAATCCGAGTGACATGTGGCACATCAAGCTAGGATCCACACCACCCTGGGTGGTGTTACTGCACCTCGTCACCCCAGACTGACAAGATTCTACATTCCTCAGATTTCATGGCCGAGATTCGGTCACGTAGACTTATAGATCTACAACTTTGGTTACCTCGGGGATTCGGCGTTTGAGAGTGTTGCTATGCAAACACCTCTTACCTCCTGAAGTTCCCATTCTCCAAATTAAAGGGGCTAGCGCCATGCGTCCCCAATATATTGAGGGCTGGGAAAGGATCCGAAGGATCCCACGATCTACAGTTTTGGTTCCTTCGCAGCTCCGACATTTCAGGTTTCGAATCCCGGTTTAGTTGGCGAGATATGTTCACCCAACCACCTGAGGAACTGCATATCGTCGATCAATCTTACTGGAAGTCGACTCTCCCGGTTACCTTCGGTCCATATAAGGCTGGTAAGGTTGGTCATACTCCGAAGTCTTGGACTTCTGGAGCTCTGAAACCAAGGGGACATAAATTTCTTAAGCTTATCCCAAGGTTCCTGGGCATTGGTCATATGGGTCCTTTCGAACAGATCTTGTCCGCTTGTCTTCCAAACGAAATGACCTCCCCTTTTTAAGGCTTCCACTTCGCTATCCTTCCTGAGATTTTACCATGAAATGGTTAAGGACTTGGGTATGGAATTCCGGTCGCACGACAAGGGGTCTGGAAGAGGCATCATCTTCAGACGAACAGGTTCAAGTCATCACAATATCTCCTATTTCGACCGTCTTACAAGCTCATGTCCCAAGAAGCCTTAGGAGCTAAGCTGGGCATACAAACTATTGGCCAAAAGTGTAAGTTTACAAGGAGAAGGAGGCATGTACATACCGTAACCATTCCACACAGAAAACATTTGTAAATACACATATGTATAAATCCAAGCATTCATCCATTATTCCAGTTCAACACATAAAACAGGGAAAATACTTATCAAAACTAGATAATGTGAAGTGACCGCTGAAAGGGGTGCCTGTTTCCACCCAACCATAGGCTCAGTCACTCCTAACGGATTTACGACTAGCCACCCCTAAGCTAGACCACAATGCTTTGCGATGAAATCCTTTCTTCCGGCTCCGCGACAGTAGGGGCGGAGGTTACTCTCCTCCTCCCGCAGGATCTTGGCAATGGCTTACACGATACCGATCAAGGAGGACCAACGGCCCATTTATCAGCTTGTATCATAACTCTGTTAGCCATCTCTCTGCGACCAGAACACTTATTTCCCAGTTCTTCCTTGAACATGAGAGGTTCACCTCTCGTCTCTGCACTCTTTGTAGATCTTCCTCCACCCACCACACCTTCCTTTCTTGCCTCGTTTGACAAGGTTGTGTGTGTCTTCTCATCCTATGGTCAAGTCTGGAAGCCTTACAGATGGGTGTTCTTCCCCATCCCCTCATTAACTATTGAGGAGGTCTTCCCACCTACCAGCATGACTGTAATTCATTTATGGGTCAGAGGATTGTTCTGGTCATGAGCAATTAAATCCAGTAAGGCACTGGTTTGGTGAAGGTTAACACAACCATTCCAGGTCCCCTTCACCATCTCTTTTCATAGCATTCGTGGTCTTTCTTAGTACACCCCCCTTCCAACAGTCATGCAACACTTATCCATTTTCTAGTAAATAACAGAATTTACATGCATCATCCTTTATACAAAGGTCCATCGAATCAAATATTCACACATATTGAGTTTTCCATAGTCTTTGGCCATTATAGTTATATTTACAAACAGAGAGAAATAGGGTTTTACATAAAGTAACTGCTGGTAAATAAGGTGCTCACCTACAAATCTCCATGCACCCCACCAAGGCTATTGTTGGTAAATAAGGTGAAGCACTCTCACCCACGCACTCGAATAAGAAAACCTAAAGGAAGTCAAAAGACTAACAATTAAACTCAGTAAAAATCAAGACTTAAAATAATTCTTCGTTATTATATTAATCAAGTTAATCACCCCTTTTAATGACAAACATACATCTTTTGTCATGCAAGGAAGTTAATGCTTCATATCAGATCCTTCCATTTATTGTGACAAAAAAGAATATTCCGAGCATGTGTAATCTTTTCCATTAAAATCTCATCTATGATTAAAATCCTATTAAATCTGGCCATTTCTAATAGGTATATGCCTATCGACGTAAAAATAGGGCTTATAAAAGGTTAGCATAAATACATATAGTCCTTAATGCTTCCTATATAGTTGTATGTAAAACAAAATAGCATATATATCATATCTATATTTGTCCTTGTCAATATATAACATCCAATGGAAAAAAAATCCTCAATAATTATCCCCAAGGCCATACAATGACTTTTGAAATTGTTATGTCATCCATCCTTGTAGTTAATCATATAATGACCTAGAAATAAGTAGCATCAATCTCCATATTTATCTTCCACTGTGACTAAAGTGCTAGATTCCATTTCCAAAGCTTGTTATAACAATGAGTCCCCTTGCATATTCAAAACCAACAAAGTTACCAACTTAACGAGAACTGTGACCTCAAACAAGAACTATGGTGCAAAAAACCCATATTTTGTGTCAAAAACACCTAAATCAACCCCCATTTCAAAAAATGGTGTTACCGATAGCACTCATTTTTTGCATGGTGGTTAAAATTACGACTTAACTAAAACATACAACCCGATCATTATCTTAACAACAACATCATTGCATAAAATTGACCCTCAAATCGAAAAGTGATGCTACTTCAAATTAGCTTTTCATTATCTTTTCCTAACAAAGAACTTCAAATTAGCTTGTAAATCAAAAGTGGTATTTTATTTATTAATCAATTTTATTTTATTTTTAAATTTACATTAAAAAATAAATAAATTAGAAAAAAAAAACTCTACATACAT
>SNQJ01S0080857.1:0-35588 GCA_010110895.2 Picea sitchensis | reverse complement strand
TCATCATATACACATTAGGATCTGATCTACATCTAAGAAAACCTCTAGAGAGAAGATAAGAGTCCATTTTAGCATACCATGCCCGAGGTACTTGCTTAAGTCTGTACAATGACTTCCTCAACCTGCAAACTAATGATGGATCCTGAACATATCCCTCTAGTTTCTCCATACATATCTCCTCATTAATATTTCCATGTAAGAATTCATTTTTCACATCCATATGGTGTACCTCCCACTTTCTAGTTGTTGCGATAGCTAAAGCTAACCGAATGGAATCAATCTTGACAACCAGTGCAAAAGTCTCATCATAGTCAATGCCTTGTACCTGTAAGAAACCTTTACCTACTAACTGAGCCTTATACTCTGTAATGTATCCATCAGAATCCCTCTTTCTCTTGAAAATTCACTTACATATAACAAGCTTCATGTTGGAAGGTAGAGGAATCAACTCCCATGTGTTGTTCTCTATTAGGGAATTGTATTTCTCTTTCATAGCTTCCTCCCAATGGGGGTTTCCTTTAGCCTTTACATAATACTGAGGATTTGATACAAGCACCATATAACAATAAATAGGAATCAATGGTTCCATGGTAGTAAAATATTGTGGAGGCTCCACAAACTGAGATCTCGTTCTATGTGGATCGACAAGATCACCCACTAGATCACCTATTGCCTAAAGAGTTTGTTGTGCCCATCATGGTCGATGCTTTGGACATGAAAATTATTGATGTTGATAAAAATATTAGATATATCAAATTCATATATCTGATCAGAAATCTAATAGGAATAAGTCTCACGAAGTTCCGCAACTAGTCGCGGTGGAGATGGAGGTGTGGACTGCTCTGGAAGTACTTGTGAAGGACACTCTTCAAACTTAACACTCATTTGAATGAATAGTGTATTTGAAGTAGTATCTGAAAATCTATATTCCTTCAATCCCTTTGGATATCCAACAAAAATACACTCCTTACTCTAAGCTTCCATAGCTTTCCTCCTATCGGAAGGGATCCTAACCCATGGATGGGAACCGAAAATTTTGAAGTGAGTGACTTCTAGTTTCTTCCTGCTCCAAGCCTCATATGGAGTGACTCCCTTGAATTATTTATGAGGAAATCTATTTTGAATTTAGGTTGCACAGTTGATAGCTTCATCCCATAACTTTGGAGGTATTTCTCTATCATGCAACATATAGTTGGCCATCTCTTTCAATGTCATGTTCTTTCTCTCTGCTAACCCATTATGTTGTGGAGTATATGGAAATGTGTGTTGTAACTCTATACCTGATTCTGAACAAAGATACTCAACATCCTTATTCACATACTCTCCTCCATTGTCTGTATGAATATTCTTAATCCTTTTCCCTATTTGGTTCTCAACTAGATGCTTGAAATCTTTAAGACACTCAAAAACCTCATATTTTAATTTGAGAAAGTAGACCCATGTATATCTCAAAAAATCATCAATGAAAGTAAGAACATACTTAGTTGTATTGATTGATGGGTGTGAGAAAGGACGTGTAATTTCACTGTGAACCAACTCTAGAAGTGATGATTCCCTCCATGCTTTACCTGTGTTTAACTTCTCCTCGGGATGTTTTCTTAGTATGCAACCCTAGAAAACTCCATCTGTGTACTAAATGTGGGGTAATTCATCTACCATTCCACCCTTACTAATATGATCTTAATATTTAAAATTCAGATGCCCAAACCTCTCATGCCACAATCTAGATTCTTCATTAGCATGTGTTAGAAGAGATACATAATCATATTTATGAATGAAGTGAGAGAAGGTGTACAACCTGGAATGGTGATTAACCTCACCAGTGGCAATTTTTGAACCATCTGACAAGTCAGAAATAATAATTGAGTCTGGAGTGAACTCCGAACTTGAATGAGTGATTTAATATATGGAGGGAAGATTCATTGAAATCTTCATAACATGAAGTACATCCTAAAATTATCCATGGTCTATATCAACTCTACCCCTCGCACACTTCTGCAGGAGAATAATCTCCCATGAATACCGGTGTTATGGAACAAGTCTCCAGGTATGAGAAAAGTCTATCTAATGAAGCCATGTGATGGGTAGCCCCTGCATCAAGCACCCAAGCATTAGGAGAAGATTAAATAACAAGTAATGCATGACCATTACCTCTTTCTTATGATGGCTTTTTCCTTGCATTATCTACAATACAATCCTCGAGGTGATGTTGCTCAAGGGTTTGTGCCATGAGATTATGGTATTTTTCATGCAATAACTCTCAAGATGGAACCCCTTGTTACAATAGGAACACTCTATAATCTCCTTCTTTCCTTTTGAATCCTTGGAACTCAAACTCTCATTTGTGGACTTTTGTTTACCTTCCTTATTTTTCTCTCGGTGCGTATTACCCTTGTTCTTCTACTTATTCTTCTTTGAACTTCCTTGAGTTGTAAGCACATGGGGATTGGAATTATCAAGTGCCCCTATTTGGATGAGCTTTGTTTTCTCATGGATAATTGACTCCATGAAATCATCTAGGGATGGAATCTTCCATATAGACCCCATAGCTAACCTGGTAGTATGAAAAGAAGAAGTGTAGACAAAATGTGCGGGCCCTAGTTTTGTTATAATTGAAAAGATTAATTGTTAATATTTCTTATCAATTCCACAAGCATTAACATGAGAAAGAAAATTTTTAAGCTTACAGAAGTAGTCATGTAGGGTCTCGAAATATCTTGGATTCAATGTGTTATCACTCCAAGAGTCTTTCCCTATCTGTGAAGAGAATGAGCTTAGTAACTTAATGGATTATCTCAATGATGGATATGTAATTGGATCAAGATGAATAACTAACTCACTGAATTCCCCACTCAAGACAATCTAGGTATATTCCAATAGTACAAGGCCTTCAAAAGATATTATCAGATAATTAATTGTATCAAAATGGATGAAGAAACTAACTATATTAACCAGATCATAGACATTTAAAATGATGTATGATGGGCTAATAAAACTAGTAATGAACTCTTATGATCCTTTGCTTACTAATCTGAAGGTAAGATGACAGTTACCAGACGATTATATAAACATAGATAAAAGAACTTAAACTAGTTTACTAATTAGAAGGTAAGATGATAGTTAACAGCAATTAAGTAAACACAGATATGAGAACTGAACTCAATTCAACTCATAAGAACAGAAAAGAAATGAAAATAAAAGTCTAAGAATAACAGTGAAAGAAGCTTGCAGCTGAATATATAAAAAAGATAGTCTTCTCACAAAGCAGAGTATAGTGTAGTATCCAAAAATCGACCACCATTCATCAAAATTCACAGGCTTTATATCCTTTACAATACAGTTCCAGATCCTATAAGAATGGATCTGATATGCTAAGCATAGAAAATATAATAACGGTTTTACAAAAATATGGATCTAATCCATTTCCCAAGAGTAATTTGTCTTCAGTCTTATATCCATCTTCGACAACTGCAGATAATCTTCTGGGAGGTGAGGATGTAGCTAGAATCCTACTTCAACAGTTGTATCTTGTCTTTAACAAAATATGGTAACCTTGAACCTAATTCCTTTACCTATGCCTCAAATCTCTGAGAAGGTTTTCCAAAAATGAATGTAGATAATTCATTTGAAACCTCCTTAGGTCACTTGTCTTCAAAAACTCTGTCTCAAGCTCAAAATCTTCAAAATACTTTTCCTGTGGTTTCGACTGCTTACTAGCCTGGAAAAGTGTTAGTTAGCCATCGAGAATCCTGAGATTCAGTGGCTTACTACTTGTTTGATAACTGATTAAGACGTCGAAAGTGTTAGCTTTGATTGAATGATGATCATATGCCTTCCTCTTTCTATCACAAAGGTTTCTTGCTCGGCTATATTCGTTGAGTATTCGATGACATGGCAATCTTCACCTGCGTTCAGCTGCTGTTATTTAGTTTTAAGATATTCAAAACCTATTAATTTGAGCGTAAGATACCTTAACCTCTGCGCGTGGCACCTGAAGTAATCTGTCATCAATAGGGAACCTGCACTCTTTGACACTTGGAAGTTGTGTTGACTTATTGATGAGGTGAATAAGAATGAAGCTCGGTGTTTGCACTTGGTTATGATTTAGTACATGTCGGCAGAAAACTTCTGGGTGTGCTTTCCTGCTAACGTAGTCCCACCTCATAGTGCTTGGCATCTTGTGATATCTCCCTTGGATTTGAACTTGAAACTATAATGCTTCTTAAAAATTGGGTCAGGGATTACAGACACGAATAGAAATTTTTCACTTCCACGTTGCTTGATGTTAGACTGCTCACTGTAAATATTGCCCAAGCTTCGTTCTCATGTTCACCATTAGATCGGGTATCTGGCAGAAATATTTTTTCAATCTGTGTATCAATACCAAAACAAAAAGGAGCTCAACGCTTACAATTGACATGTCAACTTATGCTTGACTCATGGCCTTGAAGTTTGACTTGTCGATTTGGCATGTCTATTGGGACTGTGTGTTAACCTGTGGATTAACTCATGGCATGACTCCTAGCTTGGCTATGACTCGTGGCTAGCATGTGGGCTTTCCAAAATTTTGTTTTAAATAAAACCGTAAGACCCAAAAGGATAGGTTTGATTTAATTTGAAACGAGACTCAGACCTAGGCATAAGAATTAGGCATGTAGTTTTGATGTGATATGGCTTAGGTTTAGAATCACTTCGAGCACCCACCACTTTACAACAAAAATGCATATTATTGTTTGACAGTATAAAACCCAATAAATCTAGGGTTATAGACTAGGTATCATTTATTTTGCATTTTTGTGTTGTAGGTCTAGAGGAAGAAACCAAATAATTTATGGGTAAGAGTGATCAATGGGAGTAGGTCAAAGCTTAACGGGAAGTTGAGGGATTATGACAACAAGACATTGACCAAAAGACTATATAAAGTAATAGTAAAATTGAGAGAGAGATGAAAAGGCTCTCAAAAGTACCATTACATTTTTAATCGCTAACACAATGCATGTAGATCATTCTCCAGCTGATGAGCTCTTAGATTGTCTTGCTTTCCTAGAAAATCCTTCAATTTTTTCCAAACATCATTAGGAGTCTTGCAAGTATTGACATTAAAGAGGAGATTTGGAGAGATGATCAAGCACAATATCCCATAGGCTTCATCCATTTTGTTAAATTATTTTTATTTCTCTATGGTTGAAGTAGGCTCGACCTCAATCCCCATGGTGATCTTATACAAACCATTTCTTCGAAGTAGAATTTCTATCTTGGGCTTCCACTCAAAGTAGTTGAAGGGTGTCAAGATCATTGAAGAAGATAGTTGATCCATAGTTATATATGGGATATCCAATCTGATCTATAAGCCTAAAATAAAAGTGAATACTCCCTCACAATAATGGCTCTGATGCCATGTAGGATTAAACCGCAATCCAAGACCTAATTGTGAGAAGGAAATATTACACTAGCTAATTGCAAAAGAGAGAGAGGAGAGAGAAAAATAGAATCAATATTCACACATAAGAGATTAAGAAAGAAACTCTAATCACTATGTATTAATCCTTGATAATGAGTACAATATATAGGACTCTCCACATGAGGAGTAATGTGCACTAGGTTGGGATTTCCATGTGCATGCTCAAATTAAAAATGTAACTTCTCCCAATAGAAACAATTAACTAAAGTCAAAAGTTGCTAATAATAATAAAAGGTCAAAAATATGGGTGTGAACTTAGTGATAAATATACATGAAGTCGACATGCATTCCGTAATAGAAAGGATCTCCTAGAATAAGACTAGAGTCCAAGAATGGAACTAAAGTCCTAACCGAGTGAGAATTTGCTAATTATGGAAAGCCACTAAATACATGAAGTGAGTTAACTCCAAGTATTAGATGGGTAATGTGCACTTCCCTAGGAGGCTAATATTCCTACTAAAGTGCACTCTATAGCCATGAAATAGGAAATATCTCCTAAAATTAAGGAAATAGGAATTATCTCTTATAAATAGGAATTTGTCTAATGGTGGCTAAAAAATAGGAATTGGCCTAATGGTAGCTAAAAAATAGAAATTTTTCTAATGGTCATTTATGAGCCCATGTTTTTGGAAACCCATGGTATTACATATAGGAATCCATCGTTTATAAATAGCAGTCATCCTAAATAGTAGTAAAAATGGAAAAAATGAGTGTGTCACTAAGTATGTAGTTGAGCATGTACCCCAACAAGGATGACAATCATCACAGCATCCTTCTTCCCAATTTGGAACTAATGAGAGTTAGCGTGATGAGTTTTTATCCGGGACTGGGGCAATATTTTGGGAATCCAATGAAACCCCTAGTCTTAACCTTTTTCCTACTCGGATTTCATTTTCAGAACTTGCCACTAAATTTTTTACTATCCCTCTCGTCGAATATTTTTGTTTTATACTTCCCAGATGTCTTGAGGATCCCATCAAGGAGCTTCCATAGCTCACAACAACACTCGTGATGAGTATCTTCGTATCCATAAATTCCTTCCCATGTGGCATGGCCTCAGCATGGTGAGCCATATGATGCCAATAATGGCTCATGAGTTCATCGATTATGAAAAATATCCTTGGCCTGAGCCTAGCAATGTGCTCTACTTTACATAAATTATCAAGATGTGTAGTGCCTTGTGCATAGGTGTGTGGTGTGAGTGCCTTTTCTTTTGCGTACGCCATATCCAAAAAAAAAAAAAACATTTTATTTTTGAGAATTCACTATGCATTTTAACCCTAGAATCAAGTTTTCATGTATTGATGAGATTCTAGGGACGTTTTTTTACATGTGGACATCTTTTGAACTTGAGTTAAGTGTCTCTAACTTAGCATGTAGGGATAGGTTTTTCTCTACAATTTTCTCTTTGCGTTATTAACCATCCATATTGTTAGCACTATACCTTTGGTTCAAGCCTTCCTAAAGGGGGTAACCACCATTTATGTTGTTTAAATGGTCGTAATTTATTAGTATTGTTGTTACATCTCGATTTTCTTCCATTGCTTATCGCATTGCAGCCATGCTTGACTACTAGCCATCTATATGCTCCCATTTTACAAAACCCCCGGACGAGAACTATTGTTACAAGTGGTCTCCATTTTCCATGTCTTCTTGCAATCCATTGGTTTAGTCATGTTCCATGTGCCTAGAACTTCATCGCATACCATTTGTTCTCTCCATCCGGGATTACTATTACCCCTTTGTTATGCTCAGTAACCAACCATGACAAAGGTCCACCCTAAAGTCTCCTTTAAGATTCTTTTAGACTCCCTAAACATGAAAAGAATGTCGAGTGAGCTTGTTTCCTTTCACACTCGTTAAACAAATTCAAAAGGATGTCTATTCAGTGTAAATTTAACCCTTTTTCAGACCAGAAGGACTAATTACAAAAAAGGAATACTCTAGTCAACCTTGGCTAGAAGAGTTCTCCCTTGTATTGTTTTACACTTTTTCGAACTCGGGGGACTAAAATTACGAAAACGAACACCCTTGGAGTCTTCTTCGTCTCTTTGGACTCTAGAAACATGAAATGACAAATGAGCATTTAATTTCTTGGGCTCGTTAAATCCACGCTATTGTATATGGATTTTTTTTTGGATCTTTCTAGACTCAAAAATATTGAAAAGACCGTCGAGCACCATTCTCCAAATCAATATCGATAATAAATCCACGGTTGAGAATATCGATCAAACTTAGTTTTCTTTCTCTCTCGTTTAAACATGAAATAAAGAAAAAGAGTGGGGAGGGGTTTCAGTCTAGTCATCTTTACAAATGGAAATTGTCCGTTGAGTCTCCCTTGAACAATGCACATGTTTTGCGTCCATGTCCAACAGTTGGGTCATCCATTGTCTCTGAGTCATTACCATATCCATGAGTTCTCGAAATCCATTGACTTTTTACTCTTCCATTCCTCCATGGAGATTGTTTTTGTCATTAACAATTCAATGCTGCCAATTCAAGTCTTTTTTCATGTTGTTTTGTTCAAGGGAATTTAGCTCATGTCGGTCACTTTCAGTCCTTTATCCCATTCATCTTGGCCATCCCTGCGTCAATTGTGATCTACCATTACACTCTTCACACCATCTACCTTTATATGTTTTGTGTTGATTGATGGGGGATACATCAAGGCCCTCCTTCGACAGATTTCATCCTGTCGACTCCATATCATTATCCAAGATTGAAATCTAGAAACTAGTTGGTACCCTGGGATTTGCAAACATTTATTCACATGTGCTATATTGTACTAGGTATATTGGAATCCATCATCATAAACATCAATGGATTACTTCGCATCTTTTAATGGTATACATCAATGACTAGTAATCAGAGGGTTTCTACCATGCTCGACCTCGACTCATTTATTTGCATGTTGTATATTCATACCATTTGGATTTGGGACGAAGATCTTGGGTTGGGACCACCACATTCCTTGATGTTATTCCCTCCCAAGTTTTGATGGAGTTATCCATGAGTACTTCATAGATCACTCGGGAATTGAGTCATCTCACTAATTTGTATATTGTGATATATATCCACATTTCTACTTGGTCGTGGCTATGTCTTCACTTGTGATATGGATCCACAGTGTATTCTTTCATGGCCATGATCTAATTGTTTTTTTTATGCATGGATCCACAATGTACTATTTGTTGTGGTTATGCTTAGTTTTTATTACCGAGCATGGGTATGCCCACCTTGGGGATGGTATTATTATGCAGGACTGATTATGGTTTCTTCCCAACTTCCTTAACCCAAAGCTCTATGTTTAGTTCATAAAATATTTCATCCATCACATACCTCTTCTACCCTCACACTTTATGGGGCATATGTTATATAGTTATTTTCCACCTGATCACTGGATGGGAATCATCCAAAGGTTAGAAGTCTAAAACACTAAATCATGTCATTTTTCCCTTGAGTACACACCACTTTTTCACTCAGTCACATGTTGTCCTTTTACAACCTCTGACCAAAATTGATGGTCATTTCATGTCCTTTTGCAAGGGGCGATTGGTCGCATCCTGCAAGAATGTAGGGCACGACTAGGTTTGTTACTCCTCAATTAGCATTAGTTACCAAGGGATGAGATGAAAGCTCATATTTTTCATAATTTGACCTCGAGAAGCCTTCTATCTTGAGTGCCTAAGACTTATCCTTCATCTTATCTCCATTATCCTATATATTGAGGGTCTCTCATGGGAAAAGGGAGAGGAAAAGAGAAAGTAGGTTTATATTGTCAGATTAATCACTGAGCTTGGGTAAGGAGTTTGGATAGAGATTCATCATGCTATCGGATTGTAAGTTGTAAATTGTTTCATTTTATCAATAGAAGATGCACGTGAATTTCCCCCTTATTTGATTATGTATGATTATCATGATCTTTGAAAAGAATTAGTATTTTCATATTATATAATTACTATAATAAATCTATACATGATATGTTTGATCTTATGAAATGAGTTTGCTTGTGTCTTCATGTGTGCATATCGACATTGACAAGAGAGGACATCTTTGAGAAAGAAAACAACAGAGGAGCATGCAGGGACAACTGTCAGGTGACCGAGTAATCCATTTTATTTCATTCACTTATATGTCATTTCCATGTATGATTTAGATCTAGGAAGGTCCACCATTTGTATCGCTATTATGTTTAGGTCTAGGGAGAGCCTAAGGGAGGTAACTCCTGCATAGTTTAATTATAGACTTACAACAAAAAACTTGCACATTGACTTGCGGAAATTCAAAAAAATGATTTCACGACAATAACTTCTCATACAATCAAGGGATGAGATATATCCTTACACTTGGGTCAACATCCTGAACCATGTGTTTCTTCTGAAAATGATGAGAATATTTTTTTTTTTTTGCATTGTTTCTTGTTGAACATGAAAATCTTGAGTTTTCAGAACATCCTTGGTACAAGGACATTATTTATTATTTACAATTTCAAAAATGTCCTGACAATCTTGAAAATTATCAACGTGGGAGGACTCGTTTGGAAGCCTTCAAATATATAATATCAGGTAGTTCCCTTTTTCGCAAAACTATTGATGGATTGTTTTTACATTGTGTAGATGATATAGTAGCAAAAACAAATTGCAGCAAATTCAAGCATTCATATTGGTGGTCATTTTGTTGCAAAAGCCACTGCATTTAAAATTTTAAGAACTAGATATTATTGGCCTTCAAATTTTAAAGATTCCTGAAATTTTGATAGGATTATAATGAATGTCAAAGGTTTGCAGGTAGACAAAAATATGTTTCTATGTCTTTACAACTAGTTCTCCTAGATTTTCCTCTCTCAAAGTGGGGATTAGATTTCATTGGTCCTATTAATTCTCCATCATCTATTGAACACATCTTTATTCTTACAGCAAAAAACTACTTTACTAAGTGTACTGAAGTTGTACCACTCAAGCATGCACAATATGAACAAGTAATTAATTTCATGGAATCTAATATATTCTATCATTCTGGTCTTCCTATGGAAATCATTTCTGATAATGGACCAGCTTTTATTTCTGCAAAATTTACCCAATTTCTTAATAGATTTGGGGTGAAGCATTCCACTTCATCCACTTACTACCTGCAAGGAAATGGGCAAGTTGAGTCCACAAACAAAAATATGATTAATATTCTAAATAAGATTATAAATGACAAACCTCGTCAGTGGTACACACTTCTTATCAATGTACTTTGGGCAGATTGGACTACCACCAAAACCATTACTTGTCATACCCCTTTCCAATTATTATTTGGTCAGAAAACTATTATGCTTGTGAAAATTGAGTTGACTTCCCTTAGATTAGCACTGCAAGATGAAGAATTGAATTCTACAAACATACCTCAGAGGATAAAATCCTTGCTAGCTCTTGAGGAACAAAGGATTCATGCTCTCAAAAATCTCAAAAAGAGACAACAATCTGTCAAAAAGTGTTTTGACAAGAAATCCAAATCAACTATGTTTGCAGCTGAAGAAAAAGTGTAGATTTGGGATTCTGCTCATGCAGACAAAGGTAAGAATTCCATATTTCAGAAGCCTTGGTTAGGTGATTACAAAATCGCCTCTCCCATTGATAACAATTCTTATTTTTTGAAAGTCTTGGATGGGAGATTATTTTCTTACACAACTAATGGTTCACATCTGATACACTATGTTGACTCTGGTTAATTTTACAATCTTCAGTGTTTCCTGTATATATTTCAATTTTCTACTTGTATAGTTTTGTTACTTATGTTGTTTTAAAGATTTGTTTTCGTTGTTTTGGTTTTTACTTTTTGAGTCAAAATGGATCAATTGAAGTTGTTGTTCTAATTTTTATTTGAAAATTTTTCCTTAATCTGTTGTAAAACAACAACAAAGTTGAATGAGTATCTTTTGATACGCAACACTACTTATGTAGTTTTTGTTGTACCTATAGATGTCTTGTTTGAACTTGATGATTTCAATTGTTCACTCCTTTCACATGCTCCCCTCCATGAGTGAATCATTTCAAGAGAACATTAGAAAAATTTTACAAAATCTTTGAGAAAAAAAAGACACCAGCCATCTTTACTCTCGGCTTCAAAACAATAACCAGAAAAATTTGAGTTTTAAGCCTGCTATAAGTATACTTCCCTATGGAGTCATCAAATGTTAACTCAAATTTTCATCGCCTATATTAAAATCTCACAAATTATTGCAAATCATGTAACTATAACTACTATATCACTATTAAGTGGGGTCCTCGAGAGTTAAATGCAAAAAAATTGATCTCAAAATATTTTTCTCAGCATGATATTTTTCAGTTTTGTATTCTTCAATAATGGATTTGTGGTTATTTGGGACATGCATATGGTTGAAATTTGAAAAGTTTCACATGCATGGTGTTTTCAATGCAAACAAAGACTTAACATCATGATAGTATTGATGGTTTTGTTCAAAAATATTCAAAGGTAGTTGTAAATGATCATCACATACATGAAAGCATTACAAACACAATATTATACAAGCTACGTGTTATGATGGTTACTAAGGTTTTTTATTGTGTTATGAGTTCTAATGTATGAGTATCATAAAGTGCCTCATGGTCTTTGATTGTATAGAGCAAAGTGTTGGTCCTGTCTTTGGAACACTCTACTTAAAATCACACTTTGAATATGGTTTGGATTATGGGTTTTATATGGTTTGCAACTCATGTAGTCTCATTGTTAAGAGCTTCAGCTAACCCATTAAATGGACCATTGAAGTAGTAATTTTGCAAGACAGAAAGTTCAAGGACTTAAGCGTTGGAAAGAAACCAGAGTGGAACATGATATTTAATTCGATAATCCACGCAAAATCTTTGTAATTATTGCACATGGTTAATTTATTTAACACACAGGTCATGCAAGGATATTCTTAGTATGTACCTTCGGGCATTAGGTTAATTCCACTAATGGGTTACAATGTTAACATAAGTGAAGACCTCGCATACAAACCACCCAAAACATGGTATATGCAGTTGTTATATGGTTCATAGCTAACACTTGGGACTCACATATGTTATACCTTTGTCATTACATTGTGTGTGTTAAATTGTTGAACATTTTGAAATATATTGCATGTGGTATATTGTTGTTGATATGGATTGATTGGGATTTATGAGAAACGGGCTCGAGGTTTATTTGATTTGATACAATGGTGAGTTCACATACTACAATGGTTTAGAATTAATGACATGGCATATATGCTATTGGAATATTAGTTGGCAACATTTTCAAAGCTTGACATGCATTGAAGTCGACAGGATGTGGGTAATTACTCCACATTCTCACATTGCATTACACTTGTATCACCTTGGATTCAAGTCATTTGTGTGGGTGGAAGTGGAAAGAATGTGCTCTAATATTTGTTAACCCAAATCCTCGCACTTGGAAAGTTTGGTAACAAACTCAACTCCCATTCTTGGTTTAAAGGACATCATTGTGCAAGGTATGAATTACCAATTTGTTTTGCATATGATACAATACATTTTTTTGATTATATCTGGCTCTAGTTACATGAAATGTGTACATGAATGTCTTCTATATCCCTTTTCTGTCATTTCTTGAAAATGAAAAATATTTTTCCTTATAAAAGATTGATAGCATTCTTGATTGCTTCCTCCATACTTGTACTTTTCATATCATTTTATAATGAAAATATGAAAACTTTGGCAGTTCTTGTTTACATTCGATTGAGATTCGAGATTGAAATCTCTTTATATGCTTAGTTCTATGGTTATTCTCTGACCACCCTTTTCTTTATACATTTATGGAAATCATGGTGTTATTTTATTTATTTTTGGGTCGTGCTATAAAGGATTTTATTTTTCCTAAATGGGTAAGACTTAAATAACATATCCACACTCGAAAGTGTACATGGTTTCGTTTTCAGTTCTGCAAAATGATTTTTTCCTTTCTATAAAGGGTTTGATATAGAAATGGAACCCACTCACTTAAATATTATTGGGTTCTACCTAGAATCCTATTCTGATACAAAAGGGTATGTGCTTGACAATTATTTTGATTATTATGAGGCCTGGAATCTGTGATCGATTTGAGTTCTTAAGTCTTGTGTGTGTGTGTTTTCAAACTCTTTAGAACTCGACCTTGCTCTTAGGTTTATTGGGTTTGATAGAAGACACGGATTTTTGGAACCCTAGTCTGATAATGAACTTCCAAGCTCCAAATACATATGGTTTGAGCCACAGTCCCACATTCCTTTTCTTTTTTACCAACATCTTGTGGTATATAAGTGCAAATATTTTGAAAAGACTTTACTTATTAATGATTTCATTCTGAGTCGGTTAATCAAATATTGAAACTATGGTTTTTGAAATCCATTTCCAGTTGTGGTTTTCCTTATGACTAACCACAATCTGTTAGGTTTTGTTTGATATATTTTATGTGTTTAATAGTGATATGGGAAATTTTATTTGAGCGTCAATGACATTTTTATTTCATTGTTATTTGATGACAACACTCTAGATATGTTATAAAGTTTATAATTGGTTATGATAGGTCTATTCTGAATTCTAAACTATGAATAAAGGATGACTGAAATGGAAATATATCATGTTTATATTCGAAGCATATGGAAAATTATCTCAGTTTTATTAAGATGTTTTATATACAAAAGTTTTTCTAAAGACATAAAGGGTGTATGTTGAATGAATGAGGTATATAATGGCTAAGATGGGCATATATGGGATTGATGCTATTAATGATCCACATTTTGATTAAAAGAAGTGTTGAAAAAAGCATAAAGTTTGTTACATAGATTCATCACCCCTTTCATTAATTTAATTTCACACAAGGTATCCCCTCGAATCTCATTCATTGTATTCCTGGTTCTCATTTGTACCTTGTCTATGTAATTAAGATGAAATGCATGCATAACTTGGATGAGTAACCAGTGTCTTAAAAGGGAAAGGTTCTATTATAGAAATTATGAATGATTAATTTGTCTTGGAATCATTTTCTAGAATGGTTGTCTTTGGTTGATAACATTGCAAAATTGATTGAAAGAGATCATATGTTCACTATATAGACTCAACTTCCCTCATCTTTTCACTTTACATAAATCATTTTCCCTAAAAACCTTTTCATTAAATTCTTTTTTTCATTTCAGTCCTGTATATATAATTAAATGATATGCATAAGAGGAAAATACAATTGATATGGGAAGCATGATAAATGAACATAATTTAAAGATATAAAAGGATTCATGAATTATTTTGGTTGATTGGAAAATATTTGTATATATATTTAAAGCAAAATATGGGCAGTCTTCTTTATAGAATCATCATGTATGGTTTGCATATTTGAGTATTGTTTGTTGGATGTGGTTGATAGAGGATGTATTATGCCCCAGTTACATTTTTTCATTTTCATGTCTCATTTGAGTTGCATAGGTTGTGTTATGTTAGAGTCAATCTAATTAAAATGACAAATGGTATTTGATGTCTTATCTTACTATTATTTTACACTTGTGTTAATTGGATTATCATGGTTTTAAATGAGTTTCTTTAGCAGGGGTAGCAGCAAAGGAGGAAATGAAGGAAACAAAGGAAGAAGAGGTTGAGGGCCTAACACCTTTTGGCATCCTCGGGGGCATAAAAAACTAAGGTTCTCTATTCATTTTGATGTTGACTCTGATCAGTTCTAGCAGCTTATCCAAGCATGGCACTTGAACCTTGGTGGTCAGCAAGCCTTGCTACAATCTCATACAGGCAAAACTACTATCTTGCAACCTCATCCTAGTATTGTGAACATCCTTGAGTCTCCTGTGCAGCCTAAAATTGATGGATAGGGTAATTTACATGTCAATCCTTTTTATGGTTCAAATCAGTGGCCTATGCCTCCCCCTCCTCCACCTGTTCATAGTGTTGTTGCTAGTGCATCAAATTCTTTACCTCCATTTTAGCTAGTGATACTTATTCACACAATTTCTACACATGAATCAATGCCTCCTCCTTCTCCTCCAAAGGATCATAAAACCACACCACATTTCTCTCTGATTGATAAAGGTAAGCAACTTGTTACTTCAACCAGCATGGCCAAATCTTCTTCCTCTACTCATTCAAAGATTAAATTATAAAGCAATGGGAAGAGATTTTTACATGAAGAGCATCTTGAAATTGCCCAATTGGAAGAAAAGAAGTCTCGATATGAGGACTTTATTAAAGAAAGAGATGAATTTTTCAAGAAAAAGTTTCCTTAATTGTTTTAATTATGTTTGGATTGATTTTAACTTTAACACTATTTGAGGATAGATGGAAGAACCATGATATTTTATTTTGAAACTTTTAAATATCATGTTATTTTTATGGGAGATACAAGTAGGATTATGTCATGGTGTTTTTAATGCATGCTTATGATATGATTATGATGTTGATTTTATATTTGATGGTTATATGGAGCAGTAAGGAAAAACTATTTTGATAATTGAAATAAAGAGTTGCATTATAGAAGGGGACTCCACCTATTTACTTATTATTTATTATTAATTATCCTTATCAATAAAGTTATTACTCTATTTATTAACTAAAGTTATTTAACTTTAGTAACTAAAAGTAGTTCAACTACTTGAGGAACTACCTTTTAAAGAATAAAAGGAAGAACCAAAGGACAAAGAAGAGGAGGAATTAGAGAGAAACACTTCTCATAAGGTTTGTTCTTGTTTCATATTGAGATTTATGAATTTCATCATTCCATTTTCTTAGTTTCTTAAAAAGGATAAATCCTCTTGTTGATAGTGGGATCTCTCTAAAGATGGAAAAGAAGAAAGGACTAGGAAGCATTGATATTTGACATGCATCAAAAGGTCATTCATTTCTCTTGACATTTTATGTAGTTTTATTAGAATTTTTGAATTAACTTTCAGGTTTGATTAAGATTATTTTGCAGAGTCAAGACTTGGTGGGCTTGTGATCCGGATTTATGAGGGGAACAAAATGAAAACACTATTTATAATATTAACACAGAGACAGAGTGAATAATAATAGAGATATAGTAAAACTTGACTTCTATTAAATAAGAAATATGATGAAAACTGTAAAATGCAGACTAAAAACAAGCTTGCTAGAATGGTGGTAGCTTATCTCTAAGAAGAGATGTGATGGCTACACTCATTCACAAGAAGAAGATTACAATGAGGCTTTGAAGTCATTTTTACAATAAACATGAATTCCAATTCCCTAGATATCCAAAAACATAACCCTGGGAGATGAAGTGCCAAAAGTCATGTGGGCCTCATTGGGGTAAGTTAGTACATCAACTTCCCGAGGTCATAACTTTTGCATACGATCTTCGTTTAGGGCGTACGATAGATCGTTGGAAAGGTATTGATGAGGAGCTTCATTTGCAAGAATCAATTAGAGACATTACCAATTCTTTGGGTTCCCGATCGTGAAAAAACATCGTTTAGGCCCTCAAAATGGCCCCAGAAGTTTGGGACCTGAAAACCTACTAAAAATAGTAAGTTACCAAAAACTTGCTTTGAAATAGTTGGAATAGGTGGGTGGCCAGCAAGATCCTTCCCTGCTTTGACAAATCGATAAATCTGGATCCTCTACTAGAGAGTGCCCTTGACTTGTGTGTCCATGATCTAATCAATGGATGCATGTTCCATGCAGTCAGGGTTGAGCTCTACTGGTGTCAATTGTTCTATTATCTCTGAGGTGTCGAATAATGGTGGAAAATGAGGCCAAAGGAGTTCCACATTCAAAATTGGGTGCAAGCCAAGGAAGGGGGGCCACAACCTTGGTGATGGTGTAAGGTCCATAACGGAGTGAACGAAGCTTTTGATGAGGCCCTGTAAGGCGTTCTTTCTGCAAGTCCAACCAAACTTTGTCTCCCACCTGAAACTGGTGTGGCACCCAGTTTTGATCATGGCGTTTCTTGTACTTGGCATTGGACTTCTGTAAAATATCATGAACCGGTTGGTGGATGCGTTGTATCTGCTCAATGAATCGAGTGGATTTGTCAGCTTCAGTTGGAGCATGCGACGAGCCTGCTTGGATGGTCGCAAGGGGTAGTGCAACATCCTGTTAGTAGCCCTACACGATTTTTTCCTTTTAAAGTGACAAATAACAATTCTTGTAGCTTCCTACACTTCATCATGTAAATATTACTATTTGAAGGTGACTATTCGCCTGTAATTTTTTTTTTTTGATTGTTCTTATTTTTATTTTTTTATTTTCATGCTTCATTCATGACTGAAATCATGAATGAAGCATTGAAACTTATAATCGTATTGGAATTGTATCTAAGGCTTAGGTCTCTAGAAGAGTAAATGTTCTTACAAATCTTTTAATGAATGTTGTTTTTCTTTGAAGCTTATCATATATCAATAAAACATTTGTTTTGAGTTTCTCTGGGATTATAAGCTATATCTTGAGTACTTGGAGAATACACCAAGAATCGATTGGCAATGGACTATAGGTTTGTTTCATTTATAATTCTTGGTAAATCGATTTTGATTTTAACTTTTCGTTATGCTTTGGTTTGTAAAACACCTCTTCTCCTAACCTTAGCAAATCTACTTCACCCATTACACAATGATCAGATTCAAACACAACTTGGTTGTACCCTATACTCTATTTGAGGTGGCAATTCGAATTGATAAATGCATCATTACAAACTAGAGTCTTGGGTTTCACTCTGTAATTAGGACACTCATTACTCAAAACGCCTGAATTTTCGTGGCTTGAAACCCCTTATGCTCTCATTTTAGCCGTGCTAGGGTAATTGTGGGTTTTTCTCCTTTGTTGTTTGCTCTGGCTTCCCTTTGTTTCAGTGACCCTTTATGCACACAGTGAGTTCTGGCCACCTTCGTGACTGCCTATCCAAACCCTTATGGCCCCTGTCATCCATGTCGATCCAAATGGCTCCCAAACCTTGCTTATGTATGATGATGCGAGTGAAGACCTTAAGAGTCAGGGTTGGGTTGAGTTTGCCAAGAAATTTCAGGTTTATAACATACAAGCAGCCCAAGAGTTCGCCCTCACTTTCGATGGATGCAGAGCCAAAGTGGTCGATGTTCAATTAAAAATCATTGAGGAATTTCTAAGTGAGGCAGCAGGCCTTCTAATGCAAGAGCATCTCTCCACGTCGGCCAGCCATCCAACCAGCCACGTCAGCGGATTCAAATCATGTGTTCAAGAGAGGCGCAACCCTCATTTAAAATGTGAATGAATGTAATTTAATGTTTTAGGCTGTTGAGCTGAGAGACCATGCTTTGCACAGGTGTATAAGTAGGTAGGCCTCAAATGTTGAAGGCTGAGATCTAGATCCGGATTGTGGACTAGACAACCCATTCAATGTAATTGAATAGGGTAGGTGACATTGGAGGGAAGAGCTTGAAGAGCCCCCCTCTTGTAAAAGATCAATTACGATCTCATTTTGGGATGGTGGTAATAGTTGGAGTATGCACAAGAGAGAGTGAGTGTGTAAGAGAAGGAGCCGGGACCTTGTTACAGGCCATGCTCAGGAACACCTTGTAAAACAAGCATTTTTCATTTAATACAATCAACAGTTTTTCCTGCATATTTCCTGTGTTGAATGAATGTCTGTGCGTGTTCTATTTATGCTATAAATGTATGTTGTAGGTTTGCAGTTGTAGGATTTGTTTTTATCTTCAGTCTTGAGAGGTTCTTTGTGGTTTCATGCTAGGAGGGCATGACAGAGTACTGCAGACTCTGAATACCAGTGCATAGAAGCACTTCTGAACTCTGTGGATTCAGACAAAGATGTGCCAGGTGGGCCCAAAAGATGAAATCATCAATTTAGGAAAGACTTGAGAGGTTTTTGAATACCTCAGAAGGCAAGGCTGTGTAGATGAGACATAGTTGCAGACAAAACCTCTGTTGAGTTCTGTAAAGCTCTGCTAGGTGGGCATTGAGCAGGTGCAAGGAGTGCACAAAAGAAGAACTTTGCTGTGAGTTCATTAGAAGCAAGAATCATTAAGGATTCTTGATACTCTGCCAGGAGGGCATTGAGTAAGTTCCAGAGCGCACAGAAGGAACTCTTTGAGTTCAGAGACAGGAGAAAAATCTGAAGGATCTTCGCAGGGTTGTTGAACACCCTGAGCACTCAACAAGAGGTTGCTTGAGAAAATACGTTGCCAGGAGGGCATCAGATTCTCAATTTGCAGGAGAAAGGGAGAAGGAATTATCTCCTTAGAGAGATGAGTGCTTGAGAACCTCAGGACAGATAGCACTTGTGTGTGCAAAGACTCTACATGAGCACAGAGGTCACAAGTCTTTAAGGATTTGAAGAAGAGCGCATAGAGGAAAGAAGACAAAGGTCGAAGCCTTTGAGAATTCGAAAGTTCTTCCAAGTCCCAGAAGAGGTTGGTATCAGGATTTTGGCATTCAGGAGTTCGGGAGTCGAGAGGAAGAGAGTCCGGGCGCTCGACATCAGAAATCATGAGACTACGAAAGAATCTAAGCCATTCGTCTGTGGGAGGACACGTGTCATGAGATCCTCTCTATCGGGGATTCATACATCAGGAGTTAGAGAAGGAAGTCTCTAGACTTCGCGAGTGGTGAAGTCACGAGAAGATCAGGACCATCCATCTGAGGAGGATAGGTGGTAGCAATTGAAGGACTGGCGAAAGTGTCGAAGGGATCCCGGATTCGGATCTCATGAATTTGGAGGTTCGCAAGGTGAAAGCCAAAGAGTTGGGTGCTCCAAGTCATGAAGTTGTGAAATCGCAAGGAGTGGAGTCAGCCGTTGGATCCAGAGAACGGGAGGACCATTGGATTAGAACCCCATCGCATATCACATATTCAGGGTTTGAAGGTTGAGAGGGGTCACTATCGACATCAGAAGTCGCGAAGTGCCAAGAGCAGAGGTTTGCGTGAACACGTGGCAGAACCACAAGGTGGGGTTGTGTGATAGATGGGCAGACACGCGTCGCTTGGAGAAAGGAGTCAACACTCCATTGAATTCTCGCATCTCATAAATTCATGAGATAAGAGCGTGAAGGCTCGATGCTTCAACCTGTGAGGTTGTGAATAGCGAAAAGCGTCAAGGGAGGAGCCAAACCGACGTTGGCTTATCGCGTCTTGGGAGATCGCAACAGGAGGGCACAAGAGTTCAACCCATGAACCCACGAAGGTGCGAGTTGTGAGAGGCATTGGTATTTAAGCCCTAGCCTATGGTTACATGTGGAGGGCGTTGACAAGGAAAGGAGCCATACCCATATCGTCATTTCAGGTATCGTGAGTCTAGAAAGGAGGAGTCAGGAGCTTCGACTCACAAACTCATGAGATTGCGAGTTGCGACAAGTGCCTTTGGGAATAGGCCTTGGTCATAGCACTGTGTTCACTTGGGGAAAAGCAGAGCTCATGCCTAGTGTTGTTCGCATAGGGGACATTCTGAAAAGGACCTGTGGATCAATAATTGGAGATTCCAGCAAGGGATTGAAAGAGCCGCTTCGACTCAGAAAAGTGATTGAATGATCCTTAAGACTGGGAGGTCACGCAGAGACTCTGTCGAGGCAGAGGTGGCATCTACGCCACCTTCCCCTCAGCGGCCAGAAATGGTTTAAAAATTCCAATTTGGAGGAGGTGCCATGGATTTTGTTCGTTACATCTCGAAAAATCCAGTGTTGTGACAAAGGTATGCCAATATCTCTATTGAAGATTAGGTGGCATGGTTTATTGGCAGTGTTGAGGCAATTCATTACATGTGAAGGTTTCTACGGCCTTGTTTTCCTTTACCACATGAGATTGCTAATGCATTTCATAGGTTTTCAATTAAACATGCCATTTTACTTATTGAGGAGTTTATATAAAATGTCTAAGAGATATAAAAGACAGAGTTTGAATTCCAGTTTATTCCACAATGGTTGATTAGATTGATGTTAGTCCATCATTTGAATCTACAGGGTGACAATTGGGATACTTTTGTAACCCGCAATGGATTTTTTAAACAGTAAACCCTATAGAGATTCCCGTGGTTGATAAGCTTATGCTAGAAAGGCCTCATGTTCCTTCCAATGATAGGCCATATTTCTTATGCAAAAAACCCTGTGAAAGGGCTAAGACTGATCAGGCTATATTCGAGCAACAGGATGCTAACCCTAGGGTCTTTGAATCTCCTGAGCATGAGAAGTATGTTTTCCCTAATACCATTGCAAAACCCATGAATAAACGCTCACACAAACTGTCAAAGAAGAATCCATACATAGGGCTTAATAAAAAAAGGGCTGGGAGACTAATCTCGAGGAGCCTATGAAATAGATCAAAAGCTCATGTGAGCTCAATTGAAGTGATCAAGGTCCATGCAAGATCTAATTCGAGATCGAAAATTTCCTGGCAGATGAAGACCCGAATTACTCTAAACTGAATCTCAATCAGACTTTCGATTATGTAAATAACCTGCCACCGTGCCTGAAACACAACAAAGATTTTCCAGGAATTAAACTTGGTCAAAATCCCATAGTGGATAGTGGTAATGTTTTGATGCACAAGCATGTGCTTTCTCAATCAATTGTCCCAGCTCCATAGTGTGAAGTGTGTCTACATTGGATAGGCCAATATTACATGGATGTCCTCGTCCTTCAAGCGAAGATCAAGAACCTTATGACTCAAAATGACTTATTAACGACTGAAAACTATGAGCTCAATATCAGTGCACAAAGGTAAGGAAAACATTTGAAAAGGACTAACAATGTCATAATAAAAAAAATTGAGTGTGTTAAAGCAGTGATCAACTCTGATATTTTATGATTCAAATTTAGTATTCAGTTGAAAGGTAAGATTTGGTTTTTATCTTAGTTATGATTTTATTGTTATTTTCTAATTAATATGGATTGACTTAGATTTATGTTGTTTAAAATAATACTAGCTACAGAATCAACAGATTCTGTAGCCAGTCAATTCTCATGTAAAATTTTGGAAAATATTAGTTAAATAAATATCTAATTTATTCATTTCGTTTTTCTTTCAGGATAGCATGTATCTTGTGGTGATCTCATAAGCTGGAGAATTTTTGGACTTAGTTAATTAGCCATTTCTTTTGGCTTACTTTGTAAATCAAAACAAAAAAAACTTTCATAATTTTGAAGATATAGTTTGATATTGAGTGGTTTTTGGACCCTCTATTTTTGTAACTTGTAGATCCTTTTGAGATATGATCCTATCTTATAGGATAGGGTTTTTAGCTTACAAGAACTCTTTAAATACTACAAATTTTTGTAATGAAGACATCTTAGCCTGGGGCTAAAGGTGGACGATTAATTCACAAACTTGAATGGAACATAAATTTGCATTTTAGCTTTAGCTTCCTGTAAATGGTGTTTTCATTTATACTTTGTTTATCCTGATAAAATAATAGTTTTTTGATAGCTTTAGACTTCACAATCTATTATGTTTTAGGATAATTCTTTTATAAACATCATCCATATTTGATGCTTCATATATTAATAGTGTGATCATCCATTCATCTTAAATGACAGGATTTCTCTTTAATTTTTAGTTGAATGATCAAATGCAATGTTGTTACAACCAGATTTATCTTAATGTAATTGCTTGCGATCATAAGATCACAGGACCTGTTCGTATCATCTATTCTATTATTAAAACTCAACTGCCAACACACTATTCTAGATTTATTTAGAATAGTCTCAAGGTTCAATGCAGGTTTCCCTCTTGGACATGGTATCTAGACATTATCTAATCATGCAGATACTTGGATACATATCGCTAACTCTCTAACAGGTTAGCTCATTTATATATTTTTTTCATTTACTTATCAATGAAACTCGAATGTCTGTTTCGGCTTTTGACTATCCATACGTTTCTGTTTCATAGTATTCTTTTTTATATTAGTTTAGATTTATAAAGGAAAAACAAAAAAATATTTTTATGTGCTTTCTTTATCTGCTTCCTCGAAGAAATAATTTTTCACATTGAGTTTCGTAAGTTTAGATTAAAACTTACAGTTTGTATATCATGTACATAAGGAAGATAAGTAAATCTTATGTTTAAATAAATCTACAATAGTTACATTATACATATGTACATATATATATATATATATATAGTGATTGGTAATTAGTTAGTTATTTAATTTCTTTTATTTGTTTCTTTTAGGACTTTTAGATTGGCTAACAAAGCCATTAAACCCATCAGAATGAGTTACACCAAACGACTTGGGTTATTTAGACAACCCCGGACTGGACTCGTTCTTCCAGTTGACGGACAATCATTTTTTCCCATCAACAAATGGCACTAGAAGGAAAGCCTGAATACAATTGATGGCACGTGGAAGTCTTAAGACTTCACCTCCACACACTCGCTCCCCTGTAGTAACATGTAGTCGCTCAGACAACAACGTTACTTCTGAAACAGAAACTACCTCGAATGAAAATCCTAAGGTTCCCATTGAGCTAGTAACACCAAATCCTCAAGGGGTTGACATACAAGAAATCATTCGTCAGTCACTCTTAAGGAAACACAGTGCTTTGGCCCGTATCAGACAACCTAGTAGGCCTCTATCAACCTTTAGATTTCTTGGATATCCGAGAGAAACTTGAAGGCACTGGTCTACGTTTGGATCCTTTAGGAGATAATACCACAGATCTCGACCACACCCCTACTCTTGCAGCTGGAGGATCTAGTATCCCACCTTCCCCACCTCATTCATCTCCTTCCTCTTTAGTAGGAGAGTCATCTGACGAAGGAAGTTCTTCATCTCAACCATCTCAGCCTTCGACACCGCCTACACCCATGGCAAATCAAAACAACCCCGTCAGACCTTGGCTCACTCAAGATGTTGTGGTTGTACCTATACCCCAACACCCTTTACCAAAACACCCGGAGAAGTGGTTACCTAAGTCCGATCCGGATTTTAAGAAAATCGCCGAAGATCACATAAAGAAATTCATACTAGCCATTAGACTCCAAAGTGTAGAACATGAAGATGTAGTATGTAGACTTTTTCCTTACATGTTTGAGGGAAATGCCTCTACATGGTATTTCTCCCAACAACCTCACACCATTGTATCTTGGGACAAATTCAAGTCATATTTCCTAGAGAAGTTCGGAGATGATAAATCTCCTGAAGTCTTGGTCATGGAACTCTCTAGCTTAAAGATGAACCCTAAGGAGAAAGTAAAATATTTTAACCCAAGGTTCCTCATGTTAAAAAATCAAATCCCCACTGATTCAATGCCCGCAGAAAGCCTTATTGTGGCATATTACACTAAAGCTCTACACCATAATGTAGCAATTTGGGTTAAAAGGTCTAAGAAGTCAACGTTACTGGAAGCCTTCAAGGAGGAAAGCCAAATCAAAAAAGATATTTTAATCTTGAAATATAATCTTAGTAATGAAGCAAAAATAACCCCATCTTCTAAGAAGAAAATAGAAATTCTTCCTAGGCCTCCCCAAACCAAAACTCAATCAGGAACCTCAGACTTGGAAAGTTTACAAAAGGTCATCCATAAATTATCGAATCAAGTCGTAGACCTGAGGAGATCAGTTGAAGAAGCATCTTCGAGCAAAATAAGTTACAAACCTCCTTTTAGAAAACCTTTTCCCTCAAACCGACCGAATCCAACCCCTGAGGGTTTAAATTTTGAAATCTTACAATACACTCTACAGACTATCCTTGAAGCACATGATAACATAGTCCCCCTTGAGAATTTTGAAGATGTGATTGAAGAAGAAACAGTTGAAGAAGAAGAATCATCTCCCATTGTCTTCGGACATTTTTTCGACAGTATTTTTCAATCCAATTTTGAAACTGTCCATCCTTACAACACCAGAAGCAAAAATCAGAGTAAACCCTCTTCTGAAATAAGTACTAATGTGCCTCTGAAACAATTTAAACAAACTGAAAAAAAATAGAATCTAACAACCCCAAGTTTAGAATATGATTTGATTGAAGATCTAAAGAAACTTAGAGCTAATATTTATGTTTACGAACTTTTGAAGTTTCCTCTTCTTCTGCAGAAAATGCTTCAGAACATTGCAGAAAATAGTAAAAACAACAATCTGAATAGCAAGAAAATTGCATAAATTAGTTCTAAAACAACTCAAAAGGTCTCTGCTAAAATAACACTTGAACCCTCAGATAAAAGGGACCTCACCGAAAAAACTGTATTAAATGTAGATAAAGTAATTTCAGGGACAACGACTAAAAATCAACAGAATTATGTTGTTAATACTCACAAAAATGTCCCACCTTTCTTATTGACTTTTGAAATTTTCAATAGAAATGTACATAATTGCATGGTAGATTCTGGCGCATCATTAAATGTGATACCCTTGTCTGTTTGCCAAAAAATCAATGCTAAAGTTCAACATTCTAGTCTTAAAATCATTCAGCTCGATCGGATGAATGTTAAGGTAATTGGTGAACTAAAAAATGTGCTCATTAGGTTATCTTCTAATCCTAAGGTTCACCAAAGTATTGATATCATTTTTGTTGACATCTCTGAATTTTATGGTTTTTTCTTAAGAAGGGATTGGTCCGAACAACTACATGGATACTTTGCAATAGATTTGTCTCATTTGTGGCTACCAGAAAACGGAAAGCCAAACACAATTAGGATTAATCGTGAACATTACCTCAAGCACACTGTGATGGATTTGAATGACACTAATGAACCATTTACTGCTTCCACTAATTCATTCAAAATGCAGGGAATGAACACCTTCTTTGGTTAATTCATGGTTGAAACCTCCCCCATCACCAATCCAGAACAACAGTTGGAGCCCATGACATGAACTCAGTCAACAACTTTTCCAAATGTACCAAACACTGTCGACAAAGCTAAGATATGGTCACTTTACTTCGATGGATCCAAATCCAAAGAAGGAGCTGGTGCAGGATGTGAACTCATCGACCCAACAAGTAATAAAATTTTTATCACATGTTGATTATAATTTGAATGTACAAACAACACCGCTGAATATGAGTCACTTCTGCAAGGACTCAGGAAAGTGGTAGATATGAATGTACATAACTTAATGGTATTTGGTGATTCAGAAATTGTGGTTAGACAGGTAAGAAACTCCATACATTGCCTATCACCACTCCTGGAAAGTTATCAAACCGAGGTATGGAATCTAATGCACAAGTTTTCCTCATTTAACATCAATTCCATTCCAAGATTAAATAATTCTAAGGTTGATTTATTAGCTAACGTCGCTTCCAAAATTTTCCCGCAAAAGGTCTTTCTCCAAATGCATTTTCAATTGATTTATTGTTCATACCATCAATCCCATAAAAGGTCACTAATTGGAGAGTGTTTGATGATGATCAACAGATCATCAATTTTTTGCACATGGAGGACACCTTCTAAGGTGTGTTTATTGATGAAGGCACCCACAATGAAGATCTCCACAATTTTACGATAATATTAGAGTCGAGGTCTCCCGAATCAACATCTGATCTGGTAAATTATATCCCTAAATCCGTGGTAAGACTAGAAAAGTTTTATGATTTGCATGATAAATTCAAAAAATCCGTAAATTGTAAAACAAACAGTTCTTCCTTGACTCATGAAAAGGTAAATCTAGGGACTAAATATAATCCACAATATATCAACCTTGGAACAGGATGTTTCGAGCAAGAGCGGTCCACTTTTATAAAACTGTTTAGAGAATTCAAGGATGTCTTTGCTTGGACATACGATGACTTAAAAACTTTTGACCCTAACATAATACAACATATCATCCCCATGAAACCCCAGACTCAACCTTTTCAACAGAAACTGAGAAAGATGCACCCTAAGATGGAACCAATAGTCAAGCAAGAATTAAATAAATTATTGAATGCGAAGATAATTTTCCCAATAAGACACACATAATGGGTGTCTAATCTGGTTCTTGTAAGGAAGAAAAGTGGCATAATTTGACTTTGTGTCAATTTTCAGAACTTGAACTGAGCATATGACAAAGACAATTATCCTGTTCCTCCAATGGAACAAATTCTGCAGTAGGTATCTGGTTCCAAAAGACTATCACTACTAGACGGTTTTTCGGGATACAACCAGGTCCTCATGTCTCCCCCAGACCAGTTAAAAACCACTTTTCGTATCCCATGGGGTACTTATGCCTACAAGAAAATGCCTTTTAGGCTTATAAATGTTGTGGAAAATTTTCAAAGAGCAATAGATATTGCTTTTCATGGTCTCATCAATCAATCCGTAGTGGTCTATCTTGATGACGTTACTATTTCTCCAAAAACAAGAAAGATCACCTGTCTCACCTTAGGTCTGTCCTAGAATGATGATGCAAGTATGACATATCTCTCAACCCTAAGAAGTCTATCTTTGCATTGGAACAAGGAAAACTTATCAGATTCATAGTATCTAGTGATGGGATGATCATCAATCCCGAAAGAACTCAAGTCATTGCCAAACTTCCTCCCCCCTCCTCCAAAAAGTCTATGCAATCTTTTTTACGCCAGATCAATTTTGTCAGAAGGTTTGTCCTAAGTTTCTCAGAAATGGTAAGGCCATTGCAAAACTTAATTAAAAAGGATGTTCAGTATCATTGGGGACCACAGGAAAATCAAGCTTTTGATTCCATCAAAAAATCCATAGTGGAGGCCCCTTCCTTAATGAGTCCTGATTTTTCACAAGATTTCACTCTTTATACTTTCGCCTCTAATCAATCTTATGTTGCTTTGTTGACCCAAAAAAATGCTGAAAGCAATGAAATCCCCATTGCCTTTATGAGCTCATCCTTCAAAGGAGAATAGCTTAACTACCCGGCTTTAGATCAACATGCTTATGCAGTTTTCAAAGCAGTGAAACATTTCTGATCATATTTGTTGAAATCCATAACTAAAGTCATTGTGCTTTATCCTGCTGTCAGAAACTTGCAAGTACAAAAGGAATCAGGTGAAAAATGGGCAAACTGGATGACATCGTTACAAGAGTATGACCTCGAAATTAATCCTGCACAAATTGTCAGAGGTCAAGGTTTGTGCAAACTAGTGGCCGATTCGGTTGAAGAGCAACAGAGTCAAATTAATGTCTTAACTGTAAATCAACGTTGTCAAAATCAAATCTATTGTACACAAGTTGTTGCTAATTCTTGGTTTGATGATATTAAGTTTTATCTAACACACGGTTCTACTCCTCGCCATCTCAATCCAGAAAAGAGAAGAGCATTAAGACTAAAATCTGCACCTTTCTAGCTGGTAAATGGCATATTATTCCCTAAAAATTTTGATAACGTGCTCATGCGCTGTTTGGAAAGAGATGAAGCAAAGAAAGTATTATCTGAACTACATGCAGGTGAAGCTGGTGGGAAATTCAGCGGAGACACCACTGCTCACAAAGTATTAAGATCTGGGTACTATTGGCCCACGTTGTTCAAAGATGCCCATGCATTATGTCGTAAATGCATAATTTGCCAAAAGGCTATTGGACGAGTACAGAAGGCAACATTCCCTTTGCAACCTATTTTGGTAGATTCTCCTTTTTAGCAGTAGGGTCTTGACATTATAGGTCCGATTAACACCACTTCATCACAGCAGCATAAATACATCATTACATCAACATATTATTTTACCAGATGGTCCGAGGCTACACCACTAAAAGTGGTAAACACTAGTCAGGTAATTTATTTCCTTAACTCAAACATCATTACTTGATTTGGTATTCCTAAGTGTTTGGTCTTCGATAATGCTTCCTACTTTTCATCCCTCGATATGAGTGTTTTTTCTTTAGAAAAAGGGATAAAACTGAAATATTCTACCAGCTATTACCCCCAAGGAAACGGCTTAGTAGAATCAACAAACAAAAACCTGATCAAAATCATCAAGAGGACAGTTTCTAAAAACCACAAAACCTGGCACAATGCACTTTCTAATGCGCTATGGGCTGATAAGATGACACCGAAAAATTCTGGTGGTAATTCTCCTTTCTTTCTTGTCTACGGAAGAGAAGAAATTATCCCTCCTTATGTTCTGCTTCCCTCTCTACAATTATCGCAGAAAGTTCAGGAAGAGGATTGTCCTCCTCTTGAAAGTCAAATTAATGCTTTGTTGAAATTAGAGGAAGTAAGAGCACAAGCAAAAGAGAGACTGGATCAGTATCAGCATATCGTGAAAAGATGGTTCGATTCAAACTCTGCTTCAGATAGAAACTTCGAGGTAGGAGATCTAGTTCTCAAGTGGGATAAACCTCATGAGGGAAAAGGGGAACATACCAAGTTCCAGAACCTGTGGTTGGGGCCCTTCGTAATTGCTGAAAAACTAGGTCCCAGCTCTTTCCACCTACAGAATTTGGAGGGATAGCTAGACACCTTCCCAGTGAATGGCCAATCTCTCAGGAGGTATTTTTCGTGATAATTCCAGATCTACCTTTTGTATATATTTTTTTGTTTTGATTTCTTTTTATTTTCTGATTTTGGTTCTTTTCATTTTGTTTGTTTTCACTACCTTTTAGTTAAACTTATGTCTATGTTGCCTTTTAGTTCATGAAAGGGAACCAGAATGCATCATTATGAAGCAACTGTTAAGGTCTTCTCAAGAGCATCAATGCTGTGAATTGTTGAAACACAGACTAGCTAAAGAAAATTTTTGTTTGAAACATATTTCCTGGTCCCACTTTATAATTATGAGCAGACACGACCATATTTAAATCTTTTTACAATGTCCCTAATTTTAAAGAAAGCAACTCAAGTATGCCTTCCTGTCCTCGAAAAATTAGTTTCATCAAGAAACTATTTTCAGATCATAATGAAGGTGATTAAGCAGAAAATTAAAGGCTGGAAAATGACAAGTGTTCTAAAGACTGGAATTTTCAGCATCACCCCACTCTTCTGAATACTTTTAAAAATTTATATCAGATTGTAAATGAATTCTTGAGAGTTGTGGGAAGTGTTTGTAAACCCGCCAGGATACTGAACAGGTCTACTGGTAGTGGGTAAATGCATACATGATGCCAAGACAACTTTGTCAGGGTACTCAACAGGCCCACTGGTAGTGAAGCAATGTCAGGTTCAAGAAAATTCTCAGATATAAATTTTTATATTGGTCATAACTATCCTTCATTTTGAATTGAAATTTATTGGACAGGGTAGAGGCATCAGAGTGGGTTAATTGACATCCCTGCCGAGGCTATGGACACCTACTGGCAGTAGTGGCCCTGTCAACAGTATCGGAGCCATGGACTTGAACATCATTTCTCTCATTTTTAAAATTTGTCACCGGATTTCAGTTGAACAGGAAGATATCTGAACCTGGACTGTGTAATGATTGTTGGGATGCTTGATATCCTTCGGCTATTTTTGATCTATAATTATTCTAAGCAATCCTAACATGAACTCATCAGTGATGCAGAGATAATTGCTTCTCCCAGTAAGTCGCCATTGTTGGCATCCCAAGAAAAACTACTAGCAAACAACAACATACACTTGTTGTTTTAGTGTAACTCACTTAGGATTTCACTCTTCAAGATTGACAACGTGGCTCTTCAGTTTTCCAGCTCCAATTCACTCCAAATACACTCCAACATGCTCTAGAATTCACCCTCCTTAGATGAACCAACTCCAAGCTCTCTTTGTTTCTCTCTACTTGTTGCTCATGCAAAAAAACTCAATGTGTAGTACTGTTGTCCCAACCGATACGAATTTCCTCCATTTAGATTTCCTTTCTTGACTCACACTCTTCCCCAAGCTGATTTTACTCAACCCCCATGTGCCCAATAATTTTGGGATGTGACCACTCACACCCACCCTCTTACATGTATTCAATGATTGGATTTGGAAAGACTCAATCAGAAATTGGAAGGTTCATATAGAAAATAGAAAATGTAGGGAAATGGGTTGAATTAATATACGTGGGTAATTCCCCTTGGACCCCTCTTCGCCATTATCCTAGAATCTGCCCTCTCTTGTGGATTAGTTCATCCCCCATCTTTGTTCATGTCCCCTTAGCAGTTGGTATCACATTTTATTATTAAAAATTGAAATAAAATTTGTATATACATCGCTTCAGTCGTAGCCACAAATTATATCTACCTAAGCATTAATTAAACTAGGGATTATAGTGGGGATGTTACATTAATCAACCTTCCATAGTTTTTTTTAGAGGGGCATATCCCTTAATGAACTACATACAATACCCAATATGCCTAAGTGTTGACTATAAGATATAAATATCGGTGGGCATCGACATTCATAACAATGTTAGTTGGGTCAAAAAGAACATAATCATAATAGACCACATAGTCTAAGAGTGTTTGGAAAGGAGTGTAGAAGATGCATTTATTTAAATTCATCAAAATTTTAATCTATCAACACCTTTCAAACATAATAAGAAGAATCACAACATGGTCCTTTAACAATTTTTACATTGTCCATTCATTCACATATACTACTAAAATATTGTGGATATAACGATTAAAATTTAGAAGGATGATTCTAGAGAACATGGAAACAACATTTTTCAACTTGAATGGCATCACATTGTAGTCCAAATACCCCATTTTGTCATGAATTCCATCTTCATTTTGTATTTTTTAATGATGCATACTTGGTGGTACCCCAAGAACTCATCAATAAAGAAGTAAGCTTCCTTTCCCACAACATGGTCCAATATTTCATCAATAAATGGTGTTGGCAATGGGTCATGAATGCAAGAAACATTAATTCCTCTAAAGTCAACGCACACCTTGATTTCTCTTGCTCCTATTTGTTTATGTTCAGTCACAATTGGACTATTGGACTAATCTAATTAGATTCTTCTACTCTAAAAATGAGCCAAGATTCTAGCATACGATTTATCTCTTCTTTGACTTATTTCTTGATCCTAAGATTTAATGAGTATGGCCTCTTTCTAATGGGATTGACATCTAGATTTGACTGTATTTTCATTTCTACCAAATCACCTTGTATTCCCTTCATTTCAATGAAATTCATTATAAGAAATAGGTCCACCTATTCTCTAAGTAATTCCACAACCTTTTCCATGCTCTATTTGTCCCAATAGTCACCAACTAATGCAATAATGGGTCTTCTTATATGTCAATGTTTAACTATTTCATCAAATTTAAGTGCTCTATGTATATTTTCTTCTCCAAATTATTTGTAACCTCTTTCACAAATCGTTCTCCTTCAATGTCTTTAAATTTGAAGTGTCATGACTCGTTGGGATTATCTTTGTTGTCATCATATTGCTTCATCAAATGAGACCTCTTAGGTTTGGGGACCTCTTATCCTATTCTAAAAAGGATTGAATAGTAGTAATTCAAACAAACCTTAGAAAGTATCATGTCATCCTGGTTATGAAAAAGGAATTTCTTTATGGTCTTGAGGGAATATATAATATCAAGAGCTTTGCCCATATATGATAAGGTTGCACAAAAGTGTTGGCATAACCCCCTACCTATCCTTCATTTATTTTATTATCTCCTCATGTAGGTACTAAGTCCTAAGGAAGGATCCAAGTGTATATAAAAACCGATGAGTCAGGAATTTCTCAAGGCACCCCTCTCTCAACCATATAGACCTATGGATTAATCTCTCCTTGATAAATTTTGTATATCTTATGTTGTTGAGCATTTCACACCTTGACCTCTAGTGGTGGGAGGAATCAATATATTATAGCTGGCTGGATCGTATCCCAATTTGGAAAGGACTCTTTATAAACGTCCCACTAGTGGATTGGGATGGCCTTAAGCACAATTTCCTTAACTAGAACAACTTTATCTAATATATATAGGGCCCTAATATAGGTAAAGTGGTTGTACCACCTCCATGCCCTCTTATTTGAAGGACATTTTCCCTTCTTCAAATTAATAAAGGAATCATTGGCATATGTCCATTCAAATCCCAAAAAAGTTGGGAAAGGGTCCTTGTAATCTAATATTTCAATCACCTAGAGTTCCACCATTGTTCTAACCCTCACAAGGTCAACTTCAACATCTTCTACCCTTATAGTAGGAAAATACTTATACTAGTTGGAGAAGAGAAACTAAAATAGGGAATAGGACAATCTAGGGCTCATCTTCATCTCCCAAGACTCATTTGTTGTGATATTTATAGCATACCCCATATCTAACATGTCCACTCTTACCTCATACCCTAAAATATCCATAGTTAGTAAGAACTCTTGGTCATTTCATGTCTTCTTATTTCTACTCACCATGTGGATATATCTCCAAGAAGAGGGGAATTAATATCATCCTACCCTCCTTCAATGATCTACTTAAAAGTAATTCACAACCTCCAAGACATGTTCTCTCTGTCCAATATCCTAATTAAATCCCTAAGGAAATCATGGATGGACTCCAATGGACTTCCTCTTAAGTTGTCATGCTTTTCTCAACTTTTGGACTAGCAATTGGCCTTAGAATAGAAAGTAGTTGAAAAAGGAAAAATTCCCTCCTCAACAAAATGGGTTCTTGCCAACATGAAGTATCAATAAGACCTCACATTGTTTGCAATATGGAACCCATCTAGATTCTATCTCATCAGCCATGATTGGGTTTTAGTTATGAAAATGGAAATGTTTAATGCAAAATGCAATGATGCCTCTAATTTGTGTGCAAGATGTTGTTCTAATCTACCTCTCCTAGCTATGAGAAAATATCTAAACTAATAAAAACAAAACCAAGCATACATCTGTAGCAACTTCATGACTAAAAATCTATTGGGGAAATAGTAGAAAAAATATACATGAACAATAATAAAGCTAAGAAACTTCTATAGATAAATTATTGTTTATAGTCCTAAGTTTTACAACAAAAGAGTAAACATTCTTAGAACAACAAAATTAAGAATATGAATTTCTAACACAAGAATAATTTATAGAAAAAAACAAACTCTTATAGCAATTATAACATTGTAGCAAATGACAAAAGTAGTTCATAGTTCATTCACCCTACTAGAATTAAAGCTCCTTGAAAAGTTGTCCTAAATTGGTTGTTGGGCGAAGGACTATTTTGAGAAGGAAGCCTATTTTTGGAGAAAGGTCTATTTTGGGGCACATGCCTATTGTTGGAGAAAATACCTATTTTTGGAAAGACCTAATTTTTGGAAAGAAGTACCTAACATTGGAGCACGTGCAACAGGTGGAAAGAAAACAACATGCAGAAAAAGAAGGAAAAACAACATGCATGAGGAAAAGAAACGTGGCACGCAGGCAGACAAGCCTAACCATGATAGGGTTAGGTTTTTTGACAAAGATTTTAACGGCTATAAGTCATAAATTAGTATAATAAAGGACCTAGGAGGTCTAGGAAATGTGTGTGTTTTTTGTTGTTGTTGTTGAGGTTAGTAGAGGAAAAGATAGTTGATTATTGTGATTTGCGGATTGTTGATTGTAGTAAGAGTTGAGTAAGGTAGTCTTCGAGGGTTAGGTCACAGGATGAGGAGTCTCATGTGATCTAGTCCACCTCACAAAGGGTTCTTTCTGTTGAAATAATGTAACTGCGAAGAGCATTCTTATTATTATTGTTATTTTATTATTATGATTAATCCTCATTATGGATTAATCATGTCAACAATTGTATAAGGACCAAATCCCCTTTTGTGGATTGGTCATCGGACAATTATAAAGGGAAGAATAAGAAGTCGGCCCCAACAGTTATTATTGAAGACCCAAAATTAATTAAAGGTGGGTTTACCCACCCAGAGTGAGAGGTCGGCCCTGCAGGTGAAACCCTTTCACACGTGTGTTGGGCCCCAAAAACTCCCCCTATATTTTTACAAAATTTAAAGGGCCCCTATTAGAATCTTGATAATTATAATGAGCCACAGAATCAACCTTTTCAAATAGTTCTATTCATTGCCTTGCTTTGAGACAAACTTAAGACATTCACTTTAGTATGAGACATTCATTACAAGAGTATATGTCAAAAGTTAGAAACGAGCATAAAAATCTCAATTTAAACAAAAATGTTAATTTTTATTAAATATTTACTTTCGTTTAAATTATGATTATGTGTTCATTCTTTTGCCCATTAGCAAGTTTGACTATTTTGAATAATGTGTTCAATACTTCATCAAATAATATTTTGGTTGGTTTCTCATTTTCATGAAATCATTTGGTGATGTTAATTAATTAAATTCTTTTTTCATTTTGCATCTCATTTCAAAATAAT